>CAICTM010000323.1:0-76769 GCA_903772945.1 Seminavis robusta
TTCTTTTTCTCTTTGTTGCTGATGATTTCTCTAAGTAGTGGATTTACAACACACAGTTGTCAGGGTAATTGTCGTCCCAGTACGTGACGCCACGAATCTTCAATCTCAAGAGCACACAAGGTCGATTGATGGTCATGACATCGTCACAATGAAGGAAATTGCGTTGTAGAGAAACCTTGATGACGATTGATTGATTGCATTCATTGATTCTTCTTCTTTGTGTTGTTGTTGTCGTTGTCATGATTATCAATATTGATTCCTTCGACATCTTTTAGAATTTCGGCAAACTCTTCTTGCACTGCCTTGCTGGACATGGAAGTGACCCAATAGACGTATTGTTGTGCTCCTCGAAAGACGGTAAGGACTATAATCAACCAGAGCAATGCCGCATGTATCTTTTTGCTGAGCAAACAAACGTAGGCGACCATCATGGTGGCGAGCCACACACAAATGGCATGCATGGTCATGATGACCAAGAAATCTCTGGTTCGGTAATCTCCCTCGGTTTGTTGTCGTCGACTTTCTTCCGGTGATCGTCCAAAGTAGTACCCCATTCCTTCGTGGACGCCATCTCGAAAAATGCTATGAAATGCTGTATCGTACTTGCTGGTGGGCAATGGCAACCCATCCGATCCCTTTTTTCGTCGTACTTTGCGTGTCAAATCGAGCCCCATCAGTGACATCCAAGTACAGTAGGGTATGAACCAGATGCAGTACAAGGCAGTGGCATTGCCCGCCACCGTGCCCAGTCCTTGTCCGGGCCAAAAGAAGGGGCCCTTGTCGGGTGGAAAGAACGTCACTTCGGCGGGTCCCACATCTTCCAATCGGAAAAAGGATGGCCATGCCTGTACAATTTCTTCGGCATGCCACTGAAAAGAGTACACTAGCATGGGAGGAGTGGCATGAATGAACAGCGACGTCATCATTTTGTTGTCGTGAAATACCATGGCCACAAAGGGCATGGCGGCTGTGGCGCCCAGCAGCGGTCCACATCCCACGCCCAACACGGCCAAATACATGTTTTTGCGCCATTCGTAGGGAATTTCAATCGGCATAAACTGTGGCGTCCAATTGACACACAAAAAGTAGAGCGAGAAAATAATGACAAAGGTCATGACCCAGCAATAATCGACGTAATACAAAATCTGCCGCAATGGTAGGGCATGCCAATCTTGCCAAATCTTGCGAGGAATCAAGGCAGCGGCTTCCAGCAACCACAACAACCAAAAATGTTCTGGAAAATTCCCAAAAATGTACGCCACCAACATGGTATTCAATACACCGGCTGCAAAATTCCATTCATTAAAACCTTCTTGAATGCGTTCTCGTTCGTGGCGTTGGACCGCCGTCAGGACCTTTCGGATCGTGTCGGCTTGGATATTCGACATGCTCAGGCGGAGTTGTGTGTCGTCATCATCATCATTGTTTCCATTGGTTTCTTCAGCGCCATTGGTTCTCTCATCTGTAGCGCCGTTCATGACGGCAGGATCAGTCATCGTCTTCTTCTGACAAAACAAAACTCTTTTCTTTCCCAAAGCTACCTTGCTGCAGTAGAACTAACTTTTTCTTCCTTGCTTGATTGTGGCAGAGCCGGGTTGGATCAACCAATAGACAATGGAATTGTTCCCACGGCTTGGTGTCATCGAAAAGCGAATCTGTGACCGACACTTGAAGATTCCACTTTAGCAGCCAGCAGGACTGGTAAACACAAGGAGGACAATCATGTTGTGAGGGACGAAGACAAACTCACTTGCCTACCGGTAGCTAGATTCAACTCCCAGGTGGCTCTCCCAAGCTCCAAGCACCTGATAACTGAGATTCGACACCGCTTGGTTCCTTTTGGAAAATGTTCTGCTTGGAAATACAGTAGTGGCAAAGGCAACTAGCCAGGGAGCGTACATGTACAATGCATTCACAAGGATTTCTCAAGACGGTACCTGGTACCGTGGCGCTTAGCTACTAGCTAGCACTCAGGTTTGACTGTCCATTTGATTTTCTAAAGTACTAGTTCCTGTATTTGTTCCATTCAAATTCTGCTTGTTCCGGGCCACCTTTGCTGACTCGGAGCTCGGATAGCTGGAACGAGGTTCTTGTATGGTTCGCTCCAGTTGTCAGGCCAATCTCATCACACCCACGTCCCGACCTGCACCCCGACGAACGTTCTTACGCCAAAGAACTCGACCCGCCCTCAAAAGAAGATACTACCTACAGTAGAGATAGAGTTGCATTTTCCGCTCCTTGACACGGTTTTGAAACCACAACCAACAACAAAGCAAAGAGCACAGCTCCCATCAGGTTCTAACTAAAGGTGGATGGGAAGATGATGAAGAGGCCAACCGGAAGGCCATGAGAGGTTTCAATCGACGCCATGCCTTGTTTTATCTCCTTGGTTTGTCTGGATGTTTCTTCCTGATTCGACAGTTTTCCCGTCTGAGCAAGGATCATGGTGACATTTCCGATAGTTTCCCGACAGCTGCTGAAACCACCGGCAATGGTCATAGAAGAAGCGAAAGCAACGTGTTGGCAGTGAATGCAAAACGCCCGAGCGCAAAAAAACGAAACAATATTGCTTTTCAGGAGGCTCCATGGGCTTTGGAGAATACGAATACCAAAGATACCAAATTGCTTGGAGACGGACCTCTTGTCTCTACTGAGAATGCAGCAACCCCCGGAATTGACGTGAGCAAAGCCAGAAATGAAGAAGTGATATCCGCTACAAATCCACGCAAGAAACGAGGGAAATTGCAGAGAAAGCAAGTAGGCGATTCCCTCCTTTATCTTCAACACTTTTCTGGATCCGGGTGGTCCAATCAAGTGAGAAGCTACATGAGTGCCTACTACATTGCCAAGGCAACCGGAAGAGTCCTCGTGACATCACCCGTACTGCCCAACAGGCGCATCTATGGAGATCACAACAGACTGATGAAGGACAACAAGCAGGAGTTTGACGTGGGGTACAACTTGAGAAAGGCATACATGCGAGTCGTTCGGCCGGAGGAATATATTGCCGTCGACAAGATTTTGGATATGGAATACACATTCCCCAATGTGACCACAATTGATTACAAAGAATTTGTCGCCAGCAAACAGTGGACGAAGGATATATCCACCTGGGTGCTGGAGAAAAACTACAGTCGCCCAAACACGATGTTTGTACTCGATCGACCAGATTTGGAAGATACCCAGGTCACGGACGAAACTAATGAAAATGGTCAAGTAGTCACATACAAGGATATTCGCAAGGTTGCCGTGGAAGGAAAACACTTTAAAATGTGGACTCTATTGGACTCCTTCCAACACTTACATCCCAGCATGATGCCTAACCCTGTTCGGCTACGATACAAAAACGAGATTCGTCACACGGCAAGAATTATCCGAGAGCACGTATGGAACAACTTGACATATGCATCGCTTCACGTGCGGGCCGGAGATGGTCCTTGGGCGTTTCGAAAAGTCATTTGGGAAACCGTACGCAAAGTTTTGGGGAATAGTACAGAGAATATACGGCAGTGGTTGGATGGACGACGACGAGAAGAACAATCTGCTACGAGTGAACGGCTGGTCGAGATTGGACTGTTTATTGCCACAGACATGCCACAGTTCCTGCTGCCAAAAGTCCAAGAGAGCATTGAAAACAAAATGAAAGAGGCGTTCCCAGATCTGTCGGTGCGAGTCCTTTGGAGTAGCTCTTTTCAGAATTATACCCAACAGCTCGAACCTTCGCTAAGGTACCCAGGGATATTTCTGGACCAGCAGCTGGCTGCTTGTGCCCCTATTGGCTTCACTCCCTCTCCCGGAGCGGGACACATCTCGGTATCTACATTTTCCGACTTAATCATGACGATTCGGAATTCTAATGGAGCTTGTTGACATTCCGCCGTAGATGTGAACTGGCAAAGAATGCAGTGTCGATAAACTCCAGCATGTCGAGTCGCATGGGTGTTCAGCCATCCATGAACTCCCCAAGGACGAAGTGGCTTGCGATTGCAAGTTTCTAGTTACCGCATAGCACCTGGGACGTCGATTCGACAGAGTCGAGCCACTCGGCTGAAATAAATAGAGTATACCAGGTAGTGGTCGGGTCAGTACATGCAGCAAAGGTATCAATCATGGACATTCTTACAGGGCTACGGTACCGGTGCACACGGTTCACAGACTCGATACTGTTAGCGTTGGTCTTCTTTTTTGTTGCTTTTGGGGGCCTTCATCTTTCGTGGATTGAAGTCTCCTCGCGGATCTGGCACATGGTGGTGCCGACGCATAATTGCATCCCCCCCAAGCATAGACAACTGAGTAATAGTATCGTTTGGATGTTCCTGTCTAGCTAGCTCCAGCTGCACTACAATACCTATAGTTTGCCCAATCCAGGACCACTAGCTAGTAGAACTAGTAGACTACTTGCTCATTTTATGCCTCCTCGCCACTTCGCACATTCAGGTCAAGCCATCGAGTGGAAGATCCTGTAACGCACGGCTCACGCCTAAGTGTTATTTGGCATGACTTGATTATGGTAGTTAGTAACTGTTGGATAAATACCTACAATGTTTTCAACGCGTTTTGGTGACGTGGCTGTTCAACTTTTATGATACCGACTCCCATTTTGCCTAAGTGTGACGGATTCCAATGGCGAGATAGCGATAACTTGGAGGTAGACGGGCGATTGGACGGCAGCCATCACAGAACTGGTCCGGAACGAACACGATCCTTTGCCCAATCGATTGGTTTCTCACATTTCCATTTTACTTGCCTTGGTTCTACTTTGTCTGACCCCTTGCAAACCATTTTAACAACCAGCAATCAACAACAACCATGAAGCTTTTCGCCGGTATTCTCTTGGCTCTTTCGTTCACGAATGTGCAAGCCCAACTCCCAAGCATTGGTGACTTGTTCGGCAATTTAAACATCCCTCATGCCGGAGAAATCTATTCCTCCAAGGAATGCAGTGATGAGGTTCGCAGTGATTCGGGTTGCAATGTAGCTCCATTCACTGGTGTCTTTGTGTGCCGTCAGTATTTCTCCTTGTTTGGCCTCTACACCTCCGAGCACACTCTTTGCGCTCGCAATGTCGCCCCTGGTGTGACTCTGGCCCTTTCGGGCGATACTTGTGGCTGCTGCGACGGCGAATGCAAGCAGCCATGCCAATGTTACTGTGGAGACCCCGATGAAAGTGGGGCATATTCCTCCCAGTTGGTCAGGCCTGTCATCTTTGGTGCATCCAATGGTCCCCCAGTCTGCGTCCCCAACGGTGTTGCCAACCACATGACTAACTGGGGCGGACGCATGATCTGTGACGAGGATTGCTCCAGTGGCGAGGGTGGCGGTGGCGCTACTGCAGCGCCAACTGTTTAAGCAAACGAACGAAGCAATGATCAGTTACACCAGAGAATTGATGGGTCTGCCTCCTGGAAGGAAAACGAGCAAAAGCTTTGATGCGGTGCGTTGTGCCAACGAGAAACTTTTAAGCTTCGGCTGTTGTTTTGGCAGAAGGCGGACTGTGATGCCCTGTGATGATACAATGTCATATTTATCTTTAAAAGTCAGCAAATAAATTTTATTTAGTAAGGGACCTGTTGAAAGGAACTGCCACTTGTTTGTAGAAGTCTGTCTAGGATCCCAGTTGAAGTCGCATGTCTACCAAAGAAAACACTACAAGGATCATAGAAAGAGCCGATCCGGAATTTTCCATTACACTTTATCTTTTGGCAGCCACAGCGCCAGTTCCACAGCTGCCGTAACTCTACTAGCTAGCTAGTGGTACCGGTGCAACCTGTTGCCTTTTTAAGTTAAAAGCGACAGCCTGACTGTCACTCGACACACATCAGTCGGTCCAGAGACGATAGATCTATGATATTGTGGCTTTCGTTTTGGCGACGATACCGGTCCATGATCAGGCATGCCTGCGCCAGCCCAAGCAAGTACCGGTACATGTATGAATTCAATCGACGATTTGAATATTGTCGGACCGGCCATCGAATACAAACATTTGGGATAGCACACCTGCTCGTTTACCAAGATCAACGGTAACCCTAAAGAAAACCGATTTCTGCCGTTGGGGTGAAAATTGGTCTTCTGGTCGATCTTGTGGGCGTCAGCCATTTAGAAGCTTGGATACCGCATGCTATTTTTTGGGAGAGGAGGGCGCTGCCTGATATTTTTTCAGTACGCAACGCAAACAACGGGGTTGGCTCTCACTTTTTTGCCTCCATCCAGTCTTTCCAACAACATCTTGCTGCTCCCAACAAGCTCATCTACTTGATTACTGTATAGGAAGGAGAGAAATTATACCGATCTATTCATCATCAAACAACTTCGCCATGAGGGCTCTAGTTTTTCTTTTCCTGTGTCAACTACTTTCAGGCGCATTCGCCGTCAACAAGGAGAAGGCGCTCCGAAAGCACAAGATACCCCGTACACTGACGGGCGAACTGATCTTTGAAGTAGACGAATACGAGTGCAGCGATCAAAGCGATGACTTTAGCAGTTACGTTCTAATCGACTTTCACAAAGACATCTCTGCAGTCACCAGTGACGAGTTATCCGCTTTGGCGGAAGCCTTCCAGAATACTTATGCAGAGGTCAGCTTTGCCTTGTGTGACATTCCCGCGTTCCGCACCATTTCCGATGCCTCCATCGATACAATCTATGAAGACAACGAGATCTATCCATATGAATATACAAATAGCTTCTTCAAAAAGACCAACTTGACTCATCTTCTCAAGGTGGATGTGCACGCCGAGTGCCGAGAGTGCGAAGATCAGGTCATCTTTGACGGCAAGGGTTTGGAAAGTGAGAATTCTCCCAATCTGGAGGAAGTTGATTCCATTACGGTCACGACCAAGACAGCGGATGGAGTCGAGCTTCTGGAAGTCAAGACTTCGAAGAAATCCTCGGTGACTGAGACTTGTGTGTGTCCCAAAGGTACCGAACCTGAATTCAGAGCTCCCACAGAAACTGAGTTCAGCCAAATTTTTGCTGAAAGCGTTGCAAGCCTTAACAGTGAAGTCCTCGGTGATATGTTTGATCTTCATGAAGTTGAAGAGGTAGACTGTAGCAGGGATGTGTCTGACTTCTCCTCCGTTGTGTATGTTCGCCTCGACGGTGAAGACCTCTCGACGCTTACGGAGGACGAGATTGTGGCCATGGAAGAGGGCTTTATGGCCACTTACAACGAATTGAACTATGCATTCTGTGACTACCCTCACTTCCGAACCATTAAAAATGTTACCTTGGACAGGGCATCTATTGAAAACGCGAAACGAAAGCAAAGACGGCAACGTTTGCTTCAAAATGTGACAGAGATTGATGCAAATGAGACTGCAGTCAATGAGACAATGGCCACCGACGCACCCGAGGAAGAGACTATACCACTTGAGGCGTCTGTGGCGCTTGATTTCCAAGAAAACGTCCTTTTGATTGATCCTCCTTTTGATGCCAACATCCTTCGTTTTCTGATTGAAGCAACCTGCAGGGACTGTGATGAAGATACCGCCTTGTTTTCGTTTGGCACAAACGAAACATCTTCTCCCGAAATGGTGGCTTCCTATTTCCATCCAGGCCGCAGCAATTTCCTACAGGGGGGTTCGGGGACTTGCTACTGTCCTTCCCACCCAGATCCCCTCCAACGCGCTCCTACCACTGAAGAGTTCCAGTATGCTTTCAACTTTACACTTTCTGCCCTCAAGGCTGGTGATATCTTTGAAGAAGTGGACACGCTGGAGGATGTTCTTGAAGTGTCTGAATTGGACTGTGAAGCCAATGGAACCCAGTTCACCTCAACTGTTTTCGTTACGCTGGACATGCCACTTTCGTCCCTTTCCGATTTTGAACAATTCACGGTGGAGGACGCATTCAGGCAAAGTTACAATGCTCTCTCATTCTCCACGTGTGACGAAGTCTTCCGAGAGGTTAGCGACGTGCGTATTGTCCCCACGACAGGACGTCGCCGAGAGCTAGAAGAAGCCCGTCGCACACAGTCCAATGAAACCGCATCGAATGTCACTGTCGAGGAGCAGTACCCTGCTGTTTTTAGTGTCCTTGGAACCTGTAGAGGTTGTATGGTTGATGACAATGGCTACTTTGCTCTATTTGATGATGTGTTCCGTCGTGAACGATACCTTGAGGAAGGAATACCCAAGAATAGTATTATCTTTGGGCAATCAGCTGCCCCCAAGTTTGACTTTGGCCGATCGTTGAAGGAATCGGAGGAAAACAGGTTTGAGGTCTGCGCTTGTCCAGCTGACGTGCCGAACGACGGTTCTGCTGCACCCACTGCCGACGAATTCCTCCTCATCTTCAATGACCGCTTGGTTCAGTTGGAGGAGGCAGGTGTCATTGGAAACTTTGCAACGATTGAAGATGTCGTTGAAGCCGCCGAAGTCTGCGATGGTGGAACCTTCCTCGCTGTGGTCGATCGATACGAACTTGGATTCACCGGAGATGTGGATGCCGTCTCCGACGATGTCCTGGAGTACAGCTTCCGCGTGGCATACAACGCCCAACGTCAGGAGAACTGCGACCCCTTGGTTGCCAGTTCCGACGTTGTTACTCGCGGCGGTGTCTATGTGGCTCAGACAAGACAGGATTCGGGCAGCAGCGTCTCAAGCGTCCGCCTTTTCGCCGACACACTTCAAATCGAGGAAGGCACAATCTTTATTGATGACGCCACGCTGGACCGTTTCATCGCGAACTACAATTCGCTGTTGGCGTCTGGAGGCTACACAGCTCGCTTGGTGGCCGCTTTCCTTAATCCGAGCGATGCTCCCTCGATGTCACCGAGTGATGTCCCTTCATTAACTCCCAGTGCATCTCCGTCGCAATTCCCCAGTCGAACGCCATCTGTATCACCGTCGAGCTCGCCCTCCAGCAAGCCTTCCCGATCGCCCTCATCCACGCCATCTAGTTCCCCTTCGATATCACCATCCAAGCGTCCTTCCATTCAACCTTCCTTGACACCCAGCATTCGTCCCACGAATAATCAAGCAATGTGCAATGACAAGGTCACTCGTTTGAGCGACTACATCCTCATCGACTACTCATTGGCTCGCATTGCCGATATCAACATGGACATCAACCTTAACTTGCCAGATGTCTGGCCTTTGGAAGATCCCGCAACTCTGATTGCGGCGGAAGAGTTCATTGCCGCCTACAACCGTCTGCAGGGCAGAGTGTTTTGCGATCCTTTCGAGCGCAAGATGGTAACCGTGACCTGCGTGTCCACCGTGAACAACATCTTATCCGGGACCCTGTGCTGTGAAGTCAATTTCAAGTGCCGAGGAAACTGCGAAGAGTTTATCTTCCCCGACCGAGACCCCATTGGCGCGTTTTACGACCAGCCCGGATTCGAATACCCCACCGATGGAAGTTGTACATGCGACCGCAGTGCCCCCGATCGTGCCCCCAGTGCCACGGAACACTTTGCCCGGATCAATGAAGCAGTTCCTCTGGAGATACTGTCGTTTGAGTTCAGGGGCTTCTCTGCCTCCGAATGCCCTCGCAACTAGCCTGGTTGAGCTTTGGGGACTATGTTTTTGTTTGTTCTTCTTCGTCCTACCGATATCAGGCAAGAAGAATGCAGGCAGCATCGTTTCTCCGTTTCCCAAGTCCGGGAAGGCAGCCAGCAAACACTTGAAATCACAATCAAAAAGACAAATCAAAATGTTTAGAGTGCACTCCTTCAAACTATAATGCATAACAGAACCTTCATGATGTAAACCATGTACTAGTAGTCAGTCACAGTTCGCTTCGAGTTCAGTTAGTTGGGCCCTCGAAAAGCATCCATGTGTCTAGCTAGCCACTATTACTACCGTATCACAGCTTTGGCAGGGATCACACACAGTCTCACAAACACTTGCGACTCCGCCAATAGAAGAAGGCGTAGCCGGCAGCGTGTCATGGCGTCGTTCTCTCTTTCGCTGTGTCTTGCTTTGAGACAATGATGCTTCAAAACTTCTCACATTGAGGGGAGCGAAAATGACTGCCCTCAACACGCTCATTGGCCCTTACATTATTTTGGATAGCTCGCACCGGTTATCGTGAGACATGACCACAGTCAAGTAGGATACAAGGATCCAGGCAATCGATGCTTCTATGATTATGATTATGAACTCAGAGCTAGAACTACAACTACATCTGCTATACTGAAGGAAGATCAGATTTTGTTGTTGTTGTTGTAAACATTCTCTACTATGTGTTATTGTTCTATGTTTATGCAAGGTTGTACTCGAGATGATTTCCCCAGATTGTTTCCCCCAGCCCGAAGGGCATTAAAGCATAGCATCAGCAATGATAGAGGTTGGTTGTCAGGTGTCACGGGTATTAACTTTGGACTTTCGTCGCGTGGAGGACGTTCGGACAAGCACTCTGCAATAGAGGCTGCCTAGCACAGGAACCACAAACCTGGCTACCTTTTATGTGACCCTTCCATTGAACCAACTGTATTCATCTCTGCAAAAAATTGTTGTATAGCCCTGCACCCCACCAGATGCTTGCTCTTTGTGAATGTATTCATGTGTTAGTAATCCCCACAATCCGTCGCCGCCGCCCCAACTTACCTGTTGTCCTAGACTGGAATGTACCGGTCAGGCTTTCTTACTCGCCGCCCAGAACGACTTGTTGTTTGAACTGTTGTTTGCTGCTGTGTGTCCGTCACAGGTCTTCTTGTCGTCGTCTTCTTGCCGTTCGCCTTTGGCTTTGTTGACTTCTTCGACTCCGCGCCTCTACATTTTTCATTTCTAGGTTGTTCTGCCACTCGCCGTGGCTTCATTTGCTCTGCAATTCTCTGAGATGCAATCGCCGCCATGCGTCTCTTTGACCGCCGCAATGTTGATTGTGCTGTGCCCACATTGTCCTCCTCATCGACTCGGTTGTCGACCAGTAGTTCATCAGCATCAACTTGTTGTTGTTCCTCGACAAGTGGTTCTTCAGCTACCACTTGGCCAGTCACGAATTCGTAATCCGCATTGTCTGAGGCAACACCTGCCTCCAATCGTAGTGTCTTGTGCCGCCGCATGAATTCCTTGACAAGGTCTCCACCATCCTTCACCAGAGCTGAGAGAATGTCGTTGGGTACTACTCCAAGTAGCACACCATTCATCATTCGCATCTCCAATACACATGGTTGTTGTTGTCCATGCACACTGATCTTGAAGTGTTTCACATGCCACTTTTGAACGTATGGGACCACTGCTGTGCATGTGGGAACCACCACTGCTTCGTGTGTGATTGTGGCATCGGATGCCATCTTGTCGTCGTCGACGGTCGAGACTGTTTCGATTGTCTCAATGTCTTTAGTTGTTGTTGGTTGTTGATCTACTTCTACTGGTGCTGCATCTTCCATGCAGACATCCTTGACCTTGCGATAGACAAATCGTCGTTTGGCAATCTGTTCTCGCGTATTCAAGGTGCAAATTTCGTCGTCAGCGTTGCGCTGAATTCCTCCGTGATGCAAGTGGCACATGGCGAGTTCGAACATGTAAGGGTTCTTTTCGTTGACCATGAACCAGTGGGCGACTTGCTTGTCATTTCCTTTCTTCGCCTGAATGAAACGAACAAGTCCCTCGAGGTCTTGATGCACGGCATCAATTTGAATGTACAGTTTGGCGTGTTTTAGGTACGCTTTGTCGCTTTGGAACCATAGGTTGTTGGTGATCCATTTGGCCACTTGTTGGTATCCGTACTCTTGAATCAACTGCACGAGATCCAAGACGCGTTCGTGGGGTGTGGGTGTGCCGACGGAAAGGAATTGTTGTTGGGCTTTGTGCCAGAATTCGTATCGGGCCTGTGGCACTTGTTTCTTCATGTCTCGATAGACATCACGTTTTTCTTCTTGTTCGCTCTGGTCAGAAGAGTACCCCACTACAGTGTTGACGGGAGCAAAGGATAAACGGTTTCCATTGCTCCGTTCGGTGTCTTGACCGTAATGGGTCTTCCAGCGAGCGTTGGCTGAATGACTGGGTTGGATGCGACAGCCTTTGGGCCGGTGCTGGTTGTATTTGTCGTATCCGTAGTGACCATGATGATCCAAAGGAACCAGGGAAAGGTTGTATGCACCTAGGCAGCGACCGTGCTGGTGGAATTCCACATCAGGATGCGTTCCGTGCAACAGTGCCGCGGTTTCGACGAATGTCTTGTCCAACTCGTCCAGCTGGAACGTTGGGACTTCCTCTGTCGCAGGAACGTCCTTGTTGTTGCCCGTCATCTCCTTGGCGACCTGGAGAACGGGGGTTTTCATGTTGTTTTTGCTGTTGTTGTTGTCGGCGGTCCATGACCACGAGATCAGCTTGATGATAGAAGAAGAGAACTTCATTTTGCAATTGATAGGTATTGAATAGAAGATTGATAGAAAGGTAATTGAAAGTAAGGGGGGTTGATCTGGCCTAGGCTTATCAACAATCGCGAGAATCTTCCTTGTTCGGTTGGGTATGCAACTCTAGCAATCCGGTTGAACAAAAAAGTGAGCTCATCATGGTGACATCCCATTTTTCCACCTCCAAAAATTTGATGACAGATTCTGCCAGATTGAAAACGACACGTGATGAGACGAGACTGATCCACTGATGAGCACCGACTCTGGCCCCATAACACCCTACAACACACTTCCTGAGCCTCTCCGAGTAGTCTGGATGATACTAGCTAGTAGCTAGCTAGACGCTGTTGTTGTTGTTGTTGTTGTTGTCTTGATTGCTGTTGCTGTTGCTGTTCCTGCTGCGGAGCCGAGCGGAGTTGCGGAGGTTCCGACGGAGCTGCGGAATGTCGAGTCCATTGAGTCGTGTCTCTGTATCAGTCCCGTAAAGGCGAAAGATCGGAAACGAAAACGAGCCACCATGCTACTAGCTAGGAGGCACTTCTTTCGACATCGACAGCGACAACGGCAACAAACGGGCAAACTCAAGTAGGCATTGGCAACAGGCAGGGTTCCACTGGAGGGATGACGGAAAAGAACGATTTCCCCGTCTTGGTGGACGGATTTATGAGTGTCAGTGATGACGCTTTCTGCGATGAACCAGAGTTAAGGTGGGTATCTCGGACATTGGCACTCGTGTGTACTGCGTATGTATGTATGTGTATGTCCTCTCACTCTCTCTAGTTGCGTTGTGTAGGTGGTACTGTCCTCCTGATTCCTGGCAGGAGAGTCTTGTCGAAGGACGTCGGGAAGGCCGAGATGGATCTTGGATGGTCGATGATGACGGCCAACTCGTGGTGAAGCCACCCGCCAAAAAGGATTTTTGGCGCAAGACGTATTACACGCCCGTCTTTGTCAAGGACGATGGACCCTGTTTGTTCGCCACAGTGCCTCGCAATGAGGCTGTCATGGCAGAAACATGCTTTACCATTAGTGGCACGACGCGTCAATTCGATCAGGCAGGAATACTTGTCCGGTGTGACAGCGAGCACTGGCTCAAGACGGGAATTGAAATTGTCGATGGAGTCCCTCGATTGTCCTGCGTCTGCACCAACAGCTACAGCGATTGGTCCACCCAAAAGTACTGGAAAGACACGGCCACCAAAGTCAAAATCAGAGTTCATTTGTTGCCCAATAGGAGCATTGTGGTCGAGGCATGGGAAGACGAAACGGAAACCTGGAATTTTATCCGCATTTGTCACATGAGCATGAATTGCAAATGCGATCCAGATCCTCTTGCGGATCACGAAGCCGTCACCAAGGCGTGGGCGGGAAAAGCAGCACCCCCGGGACATGTGTATATTGGTGTTTTTGCTTGTTGCCCAGAGGATCAGGCAGGTACGGTTGTTACCTTTCATGATCTCTCGGTTGTCGCGGGGTCTACCTTTAAGCACGATGCCGACTGCATTCATGAATGAATAATGCAAGCTATGCACGGTTGAAGACAAATGACGGACTTGGTGGGCCTATTGATTTTGCTAGAAAGGAAAGCAGAAACAATCAGAAAATGAGGCGGGAATACTTTAGAAACGTACGTAGTAGGTAGGGGCATTTCCAGGTTTTAGTAAGCAAATTAAACGACACCTTGTTGGTGCAATCTACGTACAGCCTGTGTACTTTGAATCCTACTTGCTAAAGTTCCCGACATGACACCTGTCGATTGTTCATTCTTCCTGCTCTCCTCGTCGAGCCAACTTGCTTGTGAACCTGAGGTGCAGTGCTGCGCAAAATCGCAAGCGTTAAGCGGCGAACGGGGGTGAGTTCGAGGGTCAAAGCGGACTTGGCTGGACTCTGCAGAGGAGGCTTCATAAACCTCGTAGCTCTCGACTCGACCAAACGATGCCTCCCCATATGCTCCATTGTTACCACTATCAGGCGGGACGAACGGCTTTTCATCGGATACGCCGTAAACGTCGTACGGCTGCGAATTGAATGCTGGCTGGGATGATTGTTGGACGCCATGGGGTCTGGCATAGGCTTCTGCCAGGAAAGCTTGTTGTCGTAACTCCTCTTCAGCTTGGTCAATGACCTCCTGTTGTTGTTGCTGTTGTTGCAATGCTTCGTCATGAGGCATAGCTTCCACGCCAATGTACGCCGGTTCTTCTTCTTCTTGGATCTGGATCTGAGGAGGAGGTAATGCTTCCTGTTCCTCCCTCCTCTTCTTGGACTTGGAAGATTTGGAAGACCGCGAGGATCTCCTGCTACCGTACGTTTCTTCCTTTCTTTTCTTCTTGGGCAGCTTACTCAGATTCATCGGATCGATCTTTGAGATCTTCCGCATTGCTCTCCGCTCTTTGTCCGTCAACCTACGATACTGAGTCTTGATGGCAATCTTTTGCAATCGCCTCTCCCAGTCAGGATCGATCTTCCCGCGGACCTCGTGCATGATGATGCATGCCGTGTTGCATTCTCCCTGTGCCAAGATTCTCTCTTTCTCACGGCGCCGTTGCTCCTTCTTTTTCTTTTTGATCTTCTTTTGAATCTTCTTCATCATTTTCTTTTTGCGCTTGATTTCCTTCTTGAGACGTCGCTTTTCTTCCTTTTCTTGGCTCGTCGTTCCTTGCGCTTCCTTCTCTCCTCTTGCTTGGGATCAAACAGATCCATGAGCAAATTCTTTTCAATTCTGACGTCCCCTTCAGTTTCTTCCCCTTCGACGCTCTTGGCATAAATGTCCCTATCTTTGGCCATACCAGCCATCTGGGAGGCTTGTTGCCCCGTACCAGGCTGCATCAGGGCTGCTTGCTGATTGACCAACTGCATGAGTTGTTGAGGATTGGCATCTATCATTTGTTGCTCAGCACCACCCGCTGCAAACGATGCCAGCAACTCCTGCGTTGCCTTTTCCGCTTCTAGCTTGGCCCTGGCTTCTCGCTCCCGATCCATGTCTTCGGCTTCACGAATCTTTTGTCGGATTTCGGTATTTCGTTTCTCTTCCAAGTCTTCATCAATCTTTTTCAGAATGCGATCCAAGTCTTCCGCCTTTTTCAGTTTCTTTTCAATCTTTTCTTGACTGACCACGACGGGAGCCTGTACTTCGACTGGATTGTTTGCGGGACTTGTCGCTTTCCGACGTACATTGGCTTTAATTTCTTGGGTTTCTTGGGACTGGTGGGGGCGGTGGAGGAGGGGGGATCGAGCTGGTTGTTGTTGAGCCTGTTCCACTCCCGCTACTGCTGCTGCCGCTGCTACTATCATCCGAGGAGGACCCTGATTCGGTTGATGTCTCATCATCGTCCTCGTCGGATTCTTCTTCGTCTTCTGGGGTTTGTCGTTTGTCATGCGAGGACGGTGCCCCTTTGGAATCGATGTTGTTGGAATACATGTCGTCATCTTCAACAATAACTTCCTCTTCCTCCATCCTCACTTCAATCACTTCTTCTTCTTCTACTTCAGTTTCACTCTCTTCATCACTAGAGTCTTCGTCATCATCGTCATCGTCATCATCGTCGTCTTCTGTATCGGTCTCATCTTCATCCGTTGCTGGTGGTGGTGGAGGAGGGGGTGGAAGCGCTTCGCTTGGACCGCTGCTGGGCGGTGGTGGAGGGGGCGCTCCACTTTCATCACTTTGGGGCGGCGGTGGAGGCGGCAGAGGGGATCCATCTGTTTCTATATTTACAAATTCCACTGGTGGTGGGGGTGGCGGTGGAAGACCATCATTTTTCTCCGTCTCCTCACTGGGCGGAGGAGGTGGTGGCGGCGCAATGTCCGTCTCTTCACTGGGAGGTGGCGGGGGTAGAATATCAGCCTTCTCAGTCTCTTCACTGGATGGTGGAGGTGGCGGGGGCGGTGGTGGAGTCATCATCACTTGACTATCATTCTCTGTGCTGACTTGAGCTGTGCTGTCTGCAGTGGTCATGGTTGTCGTGGTTGCTTCCTCTAAGCCCGCATCGTCCGCTTTCTCCTCTTGGTTGGATTCCTTAGTTTCTTCGACAATGATTTCTTCTTCCACCACCACTTCTTCCTCAACTACTTCCGTTTCAACAGCTTCTTCCACCACATCCCCACTAGCACCACCGGTATCTTGGTTGTCCGTCGGTGGTGGCGGGATTGTTTCTTCTTTCGATTCCTCCTCTTTTACGACTTGTGGAGGGGGCGGAGGCGGCGGGGGAGCTGGCTCAGGTACTGGTGCCGGAGCTGGCTCTTCCACCTTTTTCTTTGGTGTCCATTTGGGAGGTGGTGGTGGTGGCAAGCGCATGGTAGAGTAGGCTTCGTTCCGATTCGATTCCTTTCTTGAAAAGTGCAAAAGATTACTGGGGTATCAGGCGTATCTTGATCGGGGTATCCACCACAGTAGGTCGTTGAAGATTAGAAGGTAGCTCAACAAAGAGCTCTGTGGACCAGAACACGGGTATCTCGATGATCTGATCAAGGACGCTATGGAGTCTTTTGGGTTTCCTGAGGACCCCAACAGCCAACAGCCCCCAACGTCTGATTCGATTCGAATCTCTTCAATGCAGAAAACAACTGGCAACTCGACTGCTTTTGCTGCACCGACAACACTATCCAAATGCCTCCAATAAACCCTTCAAGCAACCTCGGTCTTTCACACAACCGTTGCATTCATAAGATCGTGACTTGCTGCCATTTTTGTTGAAGACCAAAACGTTCTCGCGAGAGATGTGTGCTGGCTTCTTGGGTATTCGAAGATTAATGCTACAATTTTGAGTACGATAGGGGTAGAGGTTGGGAGCTGATCTGTCAGAGGTTCTTCGAACCTCTTTGACTTTCCCAGAAGAAGCGTTTTCCACGCAGCTCAACACGTCAGAACGCCGATGAGGGGCCGATCAGGAGCCGATCGGGAATCGGGAGAGGTCAAGCGCCGCATCTCCGCTCCGTCGGGGTGACCATGGATTGAATTCTAAAGAGTCAACCATCGATATCTTTCCATAAACTCAGAGAAGCGAGAACCATCACTCGAGAAAGCATGGAAGGAAAAGTTGTTTTGATCACAGGTAAGCTTGATGCATGTTTTTTTCCCCTCTTGGGATGAAAACTCGCCATTCGTATAGTGGTCTCTGAGACTCATTCATTTCTTGATCATTGTCTTTCTTTCAATGACAACAGGCGCCTCTTCGGGCATGGGAAAGGCGTCTGCCCTCTACCTGGCCCAAAAGGGTGTCAAGGCCATTACCCTCTTTTCTCGTCGCAAAGAAGCTTTGGACGAAACCGCCAAGGAAATCAAGGAAAAGTTCCCATCCGTCCAGACTCTGGTCGTTGCGGGAGACGTGGCCAGCGCTGCTGATAATCAACGAGCCGTCGATGAAACCGTCAAGGCGTTTGGATGTCTTCACGGGGCCTTTTTGAATGCCGGCGTCTACAAGGGTGGCGCCCCCTTGCACGAAGTCCCAGAAGAGGATATTCAGGCAATTCTGGACATGTATGTGCGATACTGGAGGATGGCTTGCTCTGTTGCTTGTTGCTTTCTTGAAACATTACCCGTTTCTCTCCCTTGCTCACCACTTGTGTGTCTTGTCCTCACAAACTAGCAACGTCAAGGGAACTTTGTACGGATTGAAATCCTGCATCCCAGCCATCAAAAAGACCGTCGGAGACGAGGGACCCACAGGCAGCATTGTGGTCAACAGTAGTTGCATGGCAAGGGCGGTGATTGGCCCCAAAAGTGCCAACAATGGTTTGTATTCGGCCAGCAAAGCCTTTGTGAGCTCCTTGGTCGAAACGGCCGCCGTGGAAAATGCCCCTCGCATCCGTGTCAACGCAGTTCTTCCTGGCGTGGTCAAAACCAGCCTCATGCCCGTAGACGACGAAACGTACGACACGATTGGAGGAAGGCTGCAGCCTCTGTGGGGCAAGGCTGCCATGCCTCAGGAAGTTGGAAGTCTAGTTGGCTACTTGCTCAGCGACGAAGCTTCTTTCATTTCTGGAACCAATATCAACGTGGATGGTCTCTGGTCCAAGTCGGGAGGTAGTTTCTAACTACTATGCAATTCCCAAACACCAAGTACTAGCCAATGCATCCAGGTACGTTTAAGATGCCTAATAGAAAGGTTGCTTACTATAAGGGTCCCGGTGTATCTCGCTGCGGTACAGTGTACATCCTAGTTGTCCAATTCATTGCTTTGCCTTTTCTCATACCATAGCATAGAAGCCGTAGATGTGTAGCCATAGCCAAAGAAGAACTGACGATCAGTCAAGTAAGTTTTTTTGAGAGGCTGAGTGAGATTGTACATTACATGCAACTGTTTGTGTGGTGACAGGTTCGGACAAGTTCTCCGGGAGAAAGAGAAGTTACCGGCTCTGCAGCTTTTAAAAAAGATTTTCTTCTTCTTCGACGACGACCAGCTTGCCGCAGCGGCGATGAAACATTCTACTGTATCGCTCTTTCTGTCATCCTGTTGCTTCCGTGTCTACTCACATACCTCGCTGCTGATGAGCTACTGAGCCCTTCTCTCCTAAGAAATTGTTAGTTGTTGCGCATACAAAGTGGCAGTAGTCCCTTTGGAGGTTACACCCTTGTCTCACAGAACAATGATTGGAATTGGAACGACTGGTAACCTGATTCTGGACTTCCTTGCGAGTAATAGGCATCCACGAACCGATACCATTTTGGCATGTGCCACCATACTCCTGGGCATCAGATCTCTGTGCAAACTCAAGTCTCTGACGGCTCCGTCTCTGTCCCTTGTGTGGCCATCATCCGAAGAAAAGAAAGACAAGGAGAGCACACGCAACTGCGGTACAACGGGTACAGCCGGAGCTACCGAACCAAATACAGGCTCCTACTCACCCATCCAAGGCTTACCTGAAGACATTCTACTACAAATCTTTTGTGACCATCTGAACTCTCCATTGGATCGATTCAACCTGCAATGTGTCAACAAAAGATTCCAGGAAATCAGCGAATCTCCCCAAATGATGAAGAAGCTGCAGATACTGCCACCAATAGTGAATGCTCGTACTACTGCTCTCGACATTGGCGTTGATGTGGATGCTCCTACAAGTAGTGCAAGTACCAGTGAAGGTAGCATCCGGTGCTTTCTCCAGAATGACACACCGATCACAGCCACAAAAAGATTCTTGCCATTTGCTCAAGCAGGAAATCCTGATGCCATTTTCCTCCTGGGATTGATAGCAACCTATGTGGAAGATGACATCCATACGGGAGTGGCAATCTTTGCATCCACACTCCACCAGGTCTCCCCGAGTCATGCTCGATCTCAGGCGGAGTTGGCAAACATTCTACTGCGACAAGGTCCCTCGACGAAACAACTGGGACTCCAAATCATGCAGCAAATAGCCGATTCCTCAGCACACCCTCACGTCCTCTTGGGGCTCACCAACCGGCATGTCCATCCGCAGCCAGGACTGGTTCGCTCGGCCAGAAAAGAGACAGAAACCATCCATCACATTGTCAGCGGATTGGTACAGTTGATCGACCAGAAACCAGTACCTCCTCACCACCGCCGTTTGAAACTGGAAAAGTGCATCAATCCACACTGTTACCGAAGGGGGTACCACACGGGGCGACGGGCTCAGAGCCGCCACTGGCTCAAGACAAAAGCATTCACATCGGCGGATCAGTGGGAAACCTTGCGCAATGACATTACATGCATGCAAACAACAACATGTGCCCCCACTCATCATGATTTATTGCCCGACAATGTACAAGACCAAATGTATCGTGTGCCTCCCTTCCATCGCTGTAACAGATGCCGCGCCAAAAAGGCGCTCTACTGCAGTAGGTCTTGTCAGTTGCAGCATTGGCAAGACCATAAACCTGAATGCCGCCGATTGCAACATGCCAGAGTAAACGCCCAAGGGATTGCTCAAGCCTTTGGGCTGGAAGGTGATCCACGGAGAATTGAACAAATTCGGCAACACATTCTTGCGGGGCGCCGGGCTTTCCGCATCCTAGCGCCAGTAGCTGGAGCGCAAGACAATAATGATGCTGCCAATAATGATAATCCATAGAACTGGGTAATGGCTGTGGTTACCGTACTACTATCTGCAATGAGGTTTTGTACGTTTTCTATGTATTGACAGGCCCAGTATATGTCATTGCCTGCGTAGATCATCGTTTCTGGCAATTCACTAGTAGACCATCGGAGCATATCAAGTTGCTCCCTGTCGCCACGGCTGAATATTGCTAAGTTTTTGGTAACCTAAGTTTCACCTTCAAGTTCCTGAGATTAACCGATGCTGCCTAGCTAGTTGCCAGCTAGCTAGAGCAAGGCTTGATAATGGTTCCTTCTCACACAAAAACAATCACACAAAAACAATCAATTGATGCAAAACTTTACCTTCTGACACCCCAACAAATTCTATCTAGAACCAAATTTTAGACTATGCTCTCATCACAACAACAAGCGCCATTGGTTTAGTGGTAAAATTCAACGTTGCCATCGTTGAGCCCTGGGTTCGATTCCCAGATGGCGCATTCGTCTTTGCATAAAGCTGATTGTATCCTTTTGATAACGTTGACTACTTTGACTGCGTTCTCTGGGAGTTGAGGATGAGGAGTAAATGTTGCTTTGCTTGTGGAGTATCGTCTCTGCGGCCAAGTTTTTATCGACGCTCGAGGTGCGAACACCACCACCGAAGGTTTACATCTTTTCGATGATGTTGCGATGTTCTCTGTCTGTGGAGGATGAGAGGGTACTAGTACTGTAGGTTATTGCTTTGCTTGTGGAGCATCACTTTGCACCTCGGGGGCTCATCTCTGCGGCCAAGGTTTTTTCGGTTGGAGTGTGGGAATCGTAGATCGTTTCGGTACGATTCCCAGATGGCGGGTACGATTCCCAGATGGCGTTATCGCAGCTCGGCGGTTGCTTTTCTGCCTGCCTGAAGAGCAGTAGAAGTAGTCTATGCATAAGTAAGAGGAGCCCATTGATAACTCAGTTCTGCATATCAAATACATCAGAGAAATATCGTCTCTTTCGGAAACCTTTCTCTTCCAAACCAAAACGCCTCTGAAGAAGCAGGCCAACAAGTGGTCAAGTTGCTATTGCCAGGTAACCGTCCAGACGTTTTGCCTCCACGGCAGTGAAACCATCCCTGAACCGTGGCCATGGCAACTTCCATTGAGACAAGCGCTGTACAAGTCTGCTTTGAAAGATTACCGCCTCACCAACATTCATCCCACTCCTCTAGTTAGCTAGACAGCACGATGGCTGTGTTCCGTGGCCCAAATCGGTAACAGCTACTGTGGCAAAAGGACCTCGAAGGAAACTGGAACCTGCAGAATGTAGAAAGGGATGCCGTCTTGATCCTAAACTACTCCGATCTCCTTCAAGCGTTCGTTGGACACTCCATTCATGGTCATGTGACCAAATCACAGTTGCTACGTACGAATTGGTAGCATTTATACGTACCGCGGGAGTTGCCAAGGATCCAAACCGCGAACCCTCGAGCTTGAACCGAAGAATCCAATTCGAACCACTCATCCTCATAATTTGCCGGAGCCTTGCTGTGGCACTCGACAGCAGCAGCAGCAACAAGAAGAACCATGGGCAAGGCTAGCAAGACCAACAGGCAAAAGAAGAAGGCGTTCACGGCAGCCCCAACAAAACCTGTGCGAGTGCAGTTTGTTGACTGGAGAAAAGCCTTTCTTCACATCAAGTCCTACAGGGGCAGAACCACCGATCCCGAGGCGATGGAGTTGGACTTTGCTCGTGGAATGTTTCGGAGAGGTCTTGCCATGGCCCAAGGCGACGAATGTGATGAAGAATCGTTATTTCAAGCAGCCAACCTCATTGCTCAAGCCTTCCTCCTGGATTGTCGATCAATCAATTGGTTGCCCTCCCTCCCGCTCGACGAAGCAGACCAAGCGGGTAAGGTGGTCATGGATATGGCACTCCTTCAGCGTCTCGCGCAAAGCCACATAAACAACGCATCAGATGACGTGGTTCTACAAGCTCTCCTGACACTGTTCTTTCGTCTCCAGTCCTGTATCGACCGCAAGGAGGAAGACAAAGACCAAATTGCAACAGGCATTGAGTTCACCACGGAGTGGCTACAGCTTTTCCAGGAGCAACCTCATTTGGAAATTGGTTGGTTTGCTCGGCCCAAAGTTCTCTTTTTGCGTGCTGAATTCTTTGTTTCGCTAAACAAGAGAGTCAAGGCTGTCCAAGACCTTACCAAGGCATTGGCAATCAATCCTGGTTTCCTCAAAGCTCGCGTCATGCGTGCCGATCTTTGGTCCCGCCGTCGGGACATGGACAAGGCAGTCGTTTTTGCGGAATACTGCAAGGTCACGGAACAAGCCCACGTCGACAGCTACCATTTGCCAAAGTGCTACGCCATGTTGGCCTGCGAGGCATTGAACAATCCCAAGCTTGGTTCCGTCAAGGAAGCAGAGTTCTTCTTCTCCAAGTGTCTCCGCTCTGCCAAGCGCTGTCTGGAGCTATACGGGAATGACATGCCGCGCAAACAAAGCAACAAACTGGTGGAGCAAGCCAAACGCGAGTTTCTCGTGTTTTGGAATGGGCCACAGAAGCGACGCGACGTTCGGGAAGGACTCGACGCCGCCTTTGTTCAGGCGAACACCGAGACAGAACGTGCTGCCTACCCCAAGTCACTCCACCTCGTCTGCTTGTCATGCGGAAAGACATCCAAGGACGTGGCCAACAAGAACTTGCTCTGCTGTTCCCATTGCCGAAAGGTGTCCTACTGTTCGAAAGAGTGCCAGCGAGGCGACTGGGCGGAACACAAGGTAAGTGGACATTGTTTCCCAAGAGAATCGAATCGATGTCGCGGTGCCTCACTGAAAAGCCAATCCTGTTATTTATTTGTGCGTTCTTTCTTCCAGGAATTCTGCAAGATGATCATGACAAAGCCGACGAGCCAGGATGAACCGCCCGTCAACCAGGACAGCAACAATCGCAGCGACAAGACGGCGGAACACGAGGACTGCAAGCCATCGGACAAAGACCGTTCGGAACAGATTGACACGGAGGAGCAATCTGCCACGGAGGAGATCACGACGGAACGAAAGGGCCAGAAGCATCCTGAAGAGAGGGGGAACGAGGGGCTGTCTACCACGGAAGAGACCACGGCGGAGCCCAAGGACCACAAGTCGGATGACAAAGATCATCATTCGGAACAAAGTGACACAGAAGAGCTTTCCGCCACGGAGGAACTCGATGATTCTGAACAAGCCGACATCATCCAGAGCAGTGGAGGGAGCAAGGAATTGGTTGTGCGGGATCTCATGGCCAAGGTGGATGGTGTGGCTGATGAGACGGTGTTTTCATTGACGGCCCGTGAAATTCGCCTGCTCTTGGATCTTCCCACGAATCAGAAACAAGAACAACGACCCATCGACCAAGGCGACACCCCAGCTGTCTTCAGCTATTGTGTTTCCAGCATCCAGGATATCGACTAAGAAAGACCGGTCGATCGCTTCCCACCGCCATCGAGACGCAATCAAACGTCTACAGACATTGCGGAACTTTCGCGAACGGAGGGAAGTGCAAAGGGAAACATGGAAGCATGTCGGGAGGACAGGATCCCAACGAATGAATGAATGATTAACAATGCCGTAGAGTCACAACAAACAGCCGCAAACGAAACGAAATAGGCAGATTCTCTAATTATTAAATACATTTTATTCATAACAGCTCAGCGCATTACCGAAAACGATCGATCGAGGATCGTCTTAGGCTGATTTTGCGGCGGTGCACTCGCCACACTCCGCTTCGGGACCATGAGAGCAGACATGGGTGCTCCAGTCGTAGTCGGGGATTGGTGTCGCTTTCTTTTTCTCCTCGTGGCCTTTTGGGCGTCGCTTTCGATTCATACTGTGGGAACGCTTCAATCCTCCTCCTCTGGAAGAAACAAGACCAGACGGCCGTTCCATGGGCGAGGAAATCGCACGCTTCAGTCGACCAGGCGGTGGGGGAGGAGGAGGCATCTTTTCCTCCTCCTCAAAACTGCCATTGCTATTGTTGTCATTGGCCATTTCATCATCCTCACTATCGTCGTCCAATGGCAAAGCTACAATATGAATATTCATACGTCGTCGGTGGTGGCTCGAGTCGAATCCTCCCAGCGGGTCTGTCTTTCTTCTGGGGGATGATACAGACTCGGCCGCCATGGCCGCCTTTTTGACCAAATTGGGATCGTGCGAGTGCCTTGTCTTGGGCGAAACGGATCGGCTGGATCGTTTCGTCCGTTCGTCGCCCTTTGGACTACCACCACCACTTTCCTGCTGCTCTCCTCTCGTGGGCGATGCTGGTGGAGTTCCGATACGACGAGGTTTTCGGCGTCTGTTGTGGCTGGTACCACCATGGCCACTCAAATCCAATGCGGAGCTTTTCGCTTCGTGATCAGATCGCGCCATGCTGGTCTTTCGGGGAGGCGACAAGGATCGGCTGGTTCTCGTATTGCGGTACGCACTACTAGGGCGAGCCCGTACCGCGGCAGCTCTCATGGCGGACAAGTCCGACTCGCTGTCACCACTGCACGAGGTGGTCTTTCCCTTGAGCCGATTGACACTTTTGCGCAGTACCTTTTTCCATATTTTGACTTTTGACTTGTCTTTGTGGGATGTTGTTGCGTCTTTGGTGGTTGTTGTTGGTGCTTCCGTCTGGTCTGTGGATTCTTCGCATGCTGTCAGATGCACCGTCAGGAGGATCATATCATTCAAAACACCGCATTTTTCGACACTGGAAAATTCGTCTTCGGGCTTACAGAGCTCGTAGAGGGCATCGGCAATCTCCGGAGGTTTGTAACCATAGAGACCTCCCATATATTCGATTTTGACAATGTGCATTCGTTGCAGCTCCGTGAATAGATCGATGATTGTTGCGACGGTTGTATCTTCTAGGATTTCCAGTTTGACCTGGAATCGTAGCGGCTTGCCTTCGGCTTCTTGTTGGATACCAGCCCACAGAGTTTGTAGTTCTTTCTCGTAGGACTTGAGGCGGGACACGTCCTCACCCATGAATCCCACGCGAATGGTATCAATAAAACTAATGTATTTCCATTGTCGACCGCCATCGTTGAGGAGCATGTCTTTGACAGCTCCAAATACTTGAGCCTCTTTTCCGTCTTCTCGATTAATGACATCCTCCAATTCCAATTTGGTGACGTGAACGTTTTCTTTGGTTTGCTGAATATTCTTGAGGGTATGTTCGACCGTCATGATTTCTCCGTCGCCAAAAATGTTCAATTCGGACAGTCGTCGTCGGGCACTGGAGCCCTTGTTGCGTTTCTGGGAAGAAAAGGATGTCAGACTGCCCACGGCCCCGGCAGCACCCGCCACTCCAGCGGCAGCACCGGTGCCGAGTTCCATGCCGAGACTGGCCCCGGCTTTGACACCTTCTTCCAAGACTCCCACCATGACATTGGCAGTGGACCTGGAAGAGGCACGCACAGTTTGAGAGAGAAGAGAGAGAAATTAGAGGCCTCCAAAACGGCATTACCCTCCTCACTGTCTCACGGCACACACTTACAATGTCTTCATGAACCTCTTGCTGCCACTCCTGATAAGGCCACCTCCTTCGCCTCGATTACCGGCTCCACCGTCATCGCCGGACATTGATCGAATTAACCTTCTCACCATCTTCTCGTTTGGTTGGAACACTCGTTGTGTAGAAATGGATGTACCCTCGGATTAGAATGAATGGAAAAAAGCAGTGAAAGCAGTGCACCTTTCACTTGTATTGATTGGATTGTCAGCTGTTGTAATAAAGTACCAATAGAATGATCTTCTTTGACGCTTGCTCTTTTCCTTGCCAAAGAGCGGTGTGTAACTAACTGTATTGTTGCGATTGGATGGCAACTGGTTAACACCTTCGATGGCCGAACGATCTCCAGTGAGCTTGAAAAAGTGGAGGAGAAAAGAGACCACAAATTTTGCCTGTTGTTTGGGTGTGTGGTGGTGCGTGGTGCGTGGTGTGTGTGCATGGGTAGTTTGTAGTTTTGGTTTTGGTCAACTGGATTTCACGAGATCTGGCCCTCAGGCTCATGTACTCTAGAAGAAACAGTACAAAATTTAAAAATCCAAGTTGGGGAGGAACGCCGATGGTTGCGAAGGCAAGTTGAGTCCCTAAACATACAATTGCCACGTCAGCGCAATAAGAGAACTTCAGCATCTGAACATTCACTTTATACCAGTGAGATTTAAAGATAGATTTAAAGCTGCTTTAACATGACACAACCAGCGATTCTAAGATGCCTTGGTGAGGTAATAAGGCTGTTCCTATCCTACATCACTACACTTCGGGCTCTAAGCCAATGACCAGCAATAAGATTCTCGAATTGTTCTCATTAGGCCCTCCTTTTAAGTAAAGTCTTGGACTCTCTGAACATTCTGAAAATGAAAGGGTTAAGGAGTTAAGCTGGATACTGACTCCTCATTCTCTTAACTAATCCCTCTCGGTCATTACCTGGTACCGGTACCCAGTACTGTACAAGTGTACCGCACCGGTACCGGTACCGACAATAATCAATACCGATCCAGGACCCAGTCCAGCGACTATGTAACCCGATCGTAAGTAACAATTGCCCCTCTCTTAATCCCTGTTCGGCTTCTGGCTTTGGTAATTGGCTAGCTAGCTAGTACGATGTACGGGTACTAGTAGTGTAGAGTATGACATACAGTGTGCTAGTACTGGTATTGTACTTGTACATGTATGCATACTCGTACCTCAAACCCTAGATACACGGACGGTGCCGGTGCGGTACATTTGAAGCGCGTATAAGAGAATTAGGGTTGTACCTGGTGTGGAAAATAGTCATAATGCTTCAGATGGTACCAGATTTTCAAACGACGTTTCACAAAAGCTGGTATTTTAAAATGCAGCACATTGAAGTGTACTACATGTACGCGGTATTAGTACGCTGTATCTTCGATGATGGACCCTCCCCACTCCCCACTCCCCAAAAATCCCTGCGTGGCTGTGCGTGGTTGGTCCGTTCCTTTTCGTTTCCGAGTCTGTTCTGGTCATCGTTAAGACGAATTTTTTTGAAGCCGGTATAGGAGAATTAAAGGTGTATCTGGTGTGCTAAATAATATTAATTCTTCAGATGGTACCAGTTTTTCAAACGACGTTTGCACATAAGGTGGTCCAGCACACGTAGCAGTATCTTCGGATGAATGATCATTCGAAGATATCTCGCACAGATACATGCTCAGTGAAAGAAGGAGCCAACTGTTGCATCTTTCTGAAATGAACACACAATAAAGCATCTGTATCAGCCTGAGGGAGGCTTGTCCCTTTTGCACAGTTGCAAAAATGTATGGGCAAAGTCAGACCTACTTTGGCTGTTTGCTGAAGTTCCCGTCCGAAAGGACAAACTTGATTGATCAAGAAGATGCATATCCGAGCACTTACAGTCTTGCTACTCCTAGCCTCTCTGGGCATTCAGTGTCCATTTGTGGTTGGTGATTCTGACAGCTCAGACTCAAGCGGCTCTGTTTCTGACAGCTCTGATTCGAGCAGCTCTGATTCTGATTCCTCTGACAAGCTTAGCAGCTCTGATTCTGCCAAAGATGCTACTGAAATCATCGAAGAGCTAAGCACCCATGCTGCCGCAGAAGATCTTACCGACCCGGAGACTGTTAAAAGGATTGCTGATCTTGAACATATAGTATCTGAAGAACTCAGTGGTGCTGAAGAAGAACCTGGGCTGGAAGCAGGAGTCGAAGTCCATCTGGAGGTTTCTCTTCCCCTGGCAGAAGTCTTCTTGAAGGCAGCCAAGCTTTCCATTTTGGCATACAACCCCGACTTGACCGATGCTGCAGTAGCATCCAAGGCGGCAGATGAGTTGGGACTAGAATACATCAAAGCCTTCAGGGCGATCCCTGACCAATCCTTTGTAGCTTTGGACAATGGTACAAAAGAATGTTTGGGAGTGTTTCGCGGCACAAATGAAGGCGTAGAGGACTGGCTGCAGAACTTTGATCTGGATGAAGCCATGGTGGAAGGATGCACAGCTCGTAATGGCTATTTGAGTGCTATCCACAACAGCTACTTCCCAGAATTTGATGGAGCCCTCAAGGATTGCTTGAAAAAGGACTGTACTGATTGTACCCTCACCTTGACAGGGCATAGGTGAGTCGTGGCTGCATTGAACTTCATGTCTTCTATACTGCTCAAAGAAACGCATCCTCAATTCCATCTACTCGTAATTGGTTTCACTGCATGTCACAGCCAAGGTGGAGCAGGTAAGTCTGACATTTGTACAGGTGTGCCTTTCCATTTGTACCTTGACATATCATGTGTTCAACCTGTTCTGTTGTTTTTCATTGTTGCTGTAGCGGCCGTTGTTGCTTCTCTTCTTTATGCAGACTACAATCCAGAAGTCATCACTTTTGGAGCCCCAAAGGCTGTGTACCGCCCTTGTGATAAAATAGTTGATGAGAATCACTACAGGCTGGCAAACATGATTCCGACGCCCTTGGGTGTGGTTTATGACATGGTTGCTATGGTTCCTGGTTATGGTGCAGAACATTTTGGGCATTCCATTCTCCTTGGAGGTGGCAAAATGGCAGCTTATCTTGGCAAAGATGAGGGGCACACCCGCTTTCACTGGGGGGTTTCGCCCCATGGCATGAAGTACTACATTGACAATGTGGAGAAGCTGACCTCAACTATCTTTTTCAGTGGAACAATTGGTCTGAAAGGCTATGAAGAAGGAGCTCGCTGCAGATACAATGGTAAGCTTCCCTTGAAAATGTGCATGAACACAGCACATGATTATACTCAACCAGCTAGCTACATACTGCTTGCAAACGAAAGATGAGTGTGAGTCGGGTCGCTGTGACATTGGATCTTGGAAATATATTTGCAAGCCAAAGCTGGGTGAGGGAGAGCTGTGTAATGAGGACAGTGATTGCAAATCAGGAGGCTGCAGTTGGACGTTTACTTGCACAGGAGTTTAGAAAAGAATTATCCCCTACATGGCTGTGTATGTAAAAGTGAATACGGCTGTACAGATACCTAGCTGCTGGGTAGATACCAGTTCGGAAGCGCTCTCTCTTTTCATTTTGCATTTTTATTACTACTAGTAGAACTTCTCTAGCTTCCATTTGATTTCTTCCGCCTTCCTCGCCAACAACTTTTTTGACAGGTGCCCCCTTGCTGAAGTTTGAGCTGCACTTTTGCTGCAGAGGGATAAGATGGACCGGAGGGGGAGTTTAACGATAGTCTCTTGCCAAGACTTTCTGTTCATTGGATGAGGTGCGCACCTCTACTACGATACTTGAAGTACCGGTATAGTCCACCTACCGTACCGTACCGGTACCGGTATCGAATTGCCAGCCAGCCAGAATGATCTTTTCGGGGCCAAAAAAGTCAATGCACGGTACTAGTAGAGATCAGTGATAGGATCGGCGACCCGAAGGCAGCCAGCAACCCCAAGATAATGCTTACAGAGTGCAGTCGCTCCCATCCAGGGACGATCCCCAGTACGCTCTTGATTGCTGGGTTGCGGATCATGTACGAAGGGTCACCGGTGCATGGAAGCGTCGGTTCAAAGCAAGGGCTGATTTGCAGACCGTGGAAGTCAGCAAACCAAGCCAGCCGAGCCGGTTTGCTTTCGGTGTCGGAAGTTTAGCAATACAATCCAAACTCTATGACTCGGAACCGACAAGCACCGTCAGCGCACAGCTGGTACCGGTAGCTTGCTAGCCAGCTCTCAGAACCGAAAAGGACCGTTTTACATTGCAACAGACATCGTTCAGGCGGGTCGCATTTTAACCTGGATAGCTACCGTACCATAGCTATCAAGACGATGGTTTTTAAGTTTCTGCTCTCTTTAACGACTTGGCAGAGCCTTGGCTGGTTACGGAGGTTGCAGCCAGCCAAAAGGCCCAGCGTTGCGTTTGATTTCGAACGTTGGCTTTCAGGGGGAAGAAATCCCCTTCTTGCCTTCTGCAAAAAAGGCAGCATCTGGCAAGCTAGTTGGGTTTTCATGGCTTCTCTCAATACATGTATGTACCGAAACAGTCTTGCTATCTTCTTGAAACTTAGCACGTCAAAGAAGGGCGGTTGATGGCAGCCCCCGACCCATCGGAGCTTCACAGAGCTGGAGATCATCCGAGTGCAGCATCTAGCTAGGCCTGAAATGAAATAGTATCTTCGCTTGGCTGCTTCCACCAACAGCATAACGGTCTTGCTATCGTCTTGAAACTTAGCATGCCAACGAAGGCGGTTGATGGCAAGAACCTCATCCAGGCCCAGCGGGGCTGCACAGAAGTTGCGGAGATCCTCCGAAAGTGAAGCCCTGAAGCCGGATCAAACAGCTATCAAACCATGATGATTATTTCAGCTGGAATGGAATCGAGCATTCAGCTGGAAATTATTCGATATGGTGTAAATGCAGAAAAACTGCACACAGGAGATGGACGACACGGTGTAAATGCAGAAAAACTGCACACAGGAGATGGACGGTGGACTGACTCGACTCGACTCGACTGAGACTCTCACTCGGCTCTCAGCTCTATCTCTACCGTACCGGTACGATTGTACCACTGTAACTCAAGGACTGCCACCATCAAGTCTTGTAAAGAGTGTTTTGTTGAGGCTTGCATGCGAAGCGAGAATACGGAAGCTGGAGTTACCATAATTAATTGTGAGTTCCTGTTGCTTCATTCGGTGAATTGCGAGAGGCCTCTAATTCGACCGAAAGCAGAATTGCTATGTATTACCACAAGACTACTGTATTCTACTCCGCAACAAGTTCAAGCCCCTGTAGAAGCACTCTCCAGAAACTGGACCATTAAGTGAAAACTTGAAACTGTGAACGCGAATATATGTGTACTCTAGCAATCTTTAAATCTGTTATTCACTTCAAACCTTCATACACACGACCAGTGATTACAGGTTGCCAGTGCCAGGTAAGTAGTACCAGTACGGAAGTATCCCAAAGCATTGGTACCAGTACAAGTAGTCTAGAGCCGCGCACCGGGCCATGGTTGACAACCCGAGAACACTAAATAAATAAATAATGCACAAAGCGCTTCTGCGGCTAGCAGCGCTTTCTCGCAGCGCTTTTACTTCAGAAGACTCACTTTTTTTCTTTCTCGACAACAAAAGAAGCCTCGCAGCAGCTCATCAGCAAGGAAACATTATAAAAAAATATCTGTTTTCAGCAGCAAGCACACAATTTTTATTCTTCGCTCAGGAGATTGAATCTGAGTTCCACCAGATTTTTCTTCCATCTTCTTTCCCATCAAGTGCTTTCTGATTAAACAAAATCGACCATGGTAGCTTCCGGAGTCCAAGTTTCCACCAACAACGATGTGGATGTGGACGATTACACCTCGACCGAACTCGTGGAAGAGGATTTCGCCACTCCCGAACAGGTCTCTTTTGCAACCAACACCATCGTGGAAGTGACCGATTTGTCCAACTACAAGGGTTCCTCTGTCGGAGACCGTGTCGAGAGCTTTTTGCACGAGCATTCCGTGGCGGTGATTGCCAAATCGCATTGTCCCTTTTGCCGTGATGTCTTGGATGTCTTGGCCAAGCAGTTGGGTGTCACGGTGCATGTCATCAATGTCGACAAGATCTCCGGCGGTGGGAACATTCACAAGCACATCATCAACACATACAAGCACCGCACCGTCCCAGCCGTCTTTGTGCGAGGACAGTTCCTGGGTGGATGTGATGATGTCAAGGCTCTCCGAGCCAACGGCAAACTCGAACGGGAACTTCTCGCCGGTCTCATTGGCAACCAGCGTGCCACCTACTCCTCCGGTAAGGTGGAGACAGCTCATTTGGTTCCTGTCCAACGCAGCAAAGCCTGTCATCCGCTCTTTTGGTTCCCCAATGTGGTCAACAACTACGTCGTTCGCGTCACGGGGTTCTTCGTCTGCCTCTTTGCGGTGCTCAGCGCCGCCTTTCCCAATGAAGACTTCCCGGGATACGTGGCGGCCGGTCTTTTGATTGACTTTGTCTTGCGAATGGTCGTGGGATCCTCGGCATCACCACTCGGAATGGTTGCAACCTTTCTGACCAGCCCCTTCCACCCTCAGTTCAAGCCCGGTCCGCCCAAGCAGTTTGCCGCCGCTTGCGGTACCTTCTTCTCGCTCATGGGAACCATCTTTTACTTTGTCGAATTTGAATACCATCAGTACATTGCCTGTGGCTTTATGGCCGGTCTCGCCATGGCATCGGGCCTGGAATGGGCATTTGACTTTTGCCTCGGTTGTCTGTTCTACTCGTGGGGGATCATGTTTGGCATTTTCCCGGACTATGTCTACCGCATCTACACCAGCAGTAAACAGGAAGTGGAGGAGAGTTGGGAATACATGCATTACAACAGCAATGCCCCCAAGCCTGAGAAGGTCGACTCGGATCCCAGCAGCGCCATTTCACTCAAGTACAAGAGGAAGACGGATGAATGGACCAAAGATGATTTCAACATTATCCGAAACATGCAGGTCTCTTACTTCGCCATGCCCTTGGCACTCTTGGCCTTGGCTGTTGCCTTCAAGATGGGAGCCGAGTTTACTACATCGTTCAACACTACGGGAGTCGAACGCCAGTATGTCATCACGGACGAAGTATACATGGCCGTTGGCCTCTTGGGTACCGTCATCCTTTTGTTGTGGGCCTTGCTCTACCTTGCACGATTCGTTCTCCACTCCCACAAGTGCAAGACGGAATGGGATTGCCCAATGCGATCTCCCAGCTTTGGTGCTCCTACCATCTGCCTCATGTTGATTTCCTTCTTGATTCACGATGAAGAGGTGGAAGATTATCGACTGGATGACATTGCTCGCGTCATCTTCTGGGTCGGATCCCTCGCGCACTGCCTCTTGACCATTGCCAAGTTGGGAGAATGGGTTGGTATGCGCCACGAATTGGAGCACGTTCATTCTCAGTGGATGATTCTTCCCGTTGGGTTGTCGGTGGCAGCCTTGGTGTGCCCCATGATCCCCTTGTTCGATTTGGACAACGACAACGCAAGGGGAAACGTCTTGGTGGCCCGACTCTTCCAGTCTTTTGCCGTGGTCATGTGGATTGTGCTCTTTGTCATCAACTTTTTGAAGGTTGTGACTTCCCACAACAGCGATAATCGCCTTCGTCATGGAGTCTTCATCTGGGTGGCCGCTCCGTGCATCATTGGAATGGCAGACTATTCCATCTGCGTGTCGGACAAAGTGCTCCCGCTGGAGCAATGCAATGCAAGCTTTGTCAATTACTTTTTCATGGCCCTGTTCATCTTTGCCGTTCTCTGTTGGTCCACCCTGCCGTACATTGGCTTTTTGGGGAAAGACAAGTTCGGCATGCAATACTGGATTGGATGCTTTGCCCTCGGTGCCCTTGCGGCTTGTTCTGCTCTGATGTATGCCATTTACGGATACAACGCTCTCGAAAACCTCATGATCACCGCGCTCATCATGGCCTCGGTTGCCAATGGCGTGTGCTTCCTCCATACTCTTGCCTCCTTGAGTCGACGCCGTGGAGTCTTTACACCAGAGCAAAAGTGGGGTCCATTGAGCTTCATGAAATTGACCCATGAAGCGATCCGTGGAAACATGGAAACAATGAGGTCATCACTGGATACCCTTGATTTGAACGACAAGTCCGATGCAGCTCGAGACCACTTGGCAGTCTTTGCCGCGCACTTCAATCGTCTCTGCATTGTCCACGATGAACACAGCAAGCACGAAGACCAAGTTATCTTCAAAGAGTTCAACGATTGGTTCTCAAAGCATGCCAAAAAGTACAACGACGACCACGAAGGTACGACTACATAAACGGCTTCCGTTCCCGAATGGATTTTCTGTGCCGAATGCGATTCGATTCTCACTCTTTGCTTTCCCTATCGTTTCTTGCCGGGCCAGACTTCCATGCAAAGATTGCTTACTTCAAGAATCTTGCCAACCTCCTTTTGAACACAAACATAGCCAAGGAACGCCGTCAAAGCGCCCTGGACACTTTGAAGAAGGATCTTCCTCCTTTCCTTGACTACTTCCTAGTGCATCTAAAGGGAGAAGAGGACAACTTGAACCCCATCGGGCGAAAGTACCTTCCTTTGCAGGTCCAAAAGCAAATCTCCCGAAAGGTTTTCCAAATCACTGCTTCTGAGAACTGGGAAGTGATTATTCCATACGTCATAAACAATCTGCCTCGACATGTCCAAAGGGTTCGCTATCTCAAGGTTCTCCTTTGGTCCATGCCCGAACGTGGACAGCAGATTGGTGCCATAGTGTACCGCAATGTGGATGCTGTCATGTGGGAACGTCTTCGTGTCGAGGTTCCAGAAATGATCCCACGTGGTGCCTACAACTGGCGACGATACTACTAGAGGTTGTGGTTCTCCTGCTTGCACATGTAGATTCTCTTTTGCATGTCGTGAATTGTTGTGGATGTGCCTGTCTTCGTGGCTCCGATAGTACATTAAATAAATGTTCATAGATATTCTTGCGTTTGCAGTCCACATTGTCTTTACCGAACTAGCCTCTAGGGACTTTTCGGAAGTAGTGGAACCAGTTTCAGCTGTGTTTTGCTGAGGTAAAGGGTTCTGTTCCCTCGTCCTCCAGTCCACAAAGTGAAGCGTCCGCTGAAACTATCAGGGTGCATGCCAACAAACCGGATGCTGGGATGAAACAATTACTAGTACTTCGAATGTGCGCTTTCGTTCCAGGCTTATTTATTTTACTTATGCTAGATACAATATTTTTGATTGCTTGAAGCAACGGATTGTCATTCAATGGATCGCTCTCAAGTCTCAGGGATGCCTAGCGGTTCAATTGGCGGGACAGTACCGGTACAAAAGACTAGCTTCAAACGTTGACCATCCGAATCATTCTTTGCCATTTTGCTCTACTTTGTTGCTGCTTCGGAGACTTGCCTATCTAGGCACTTTCGCCACCGGCTGTAACAGTTGCAGCGCGACTGCGAACTTCAGACTGCGAACCACGGCGCGCATCGAACCTGGCTTTTCCCACGTCGTGGCCGATGCTTGCTTCGTCATCGCTGACAACTGCCTTGCCATCCGATTCTTCTTCCGTGGTCTCCTCCTGTGCGCCTTCAGTGGCCTCCTTTCCACTCTCCTCGTCATCGTCGGAGAGTACAGCGAGGTCAAAGAATTCGCATTCCTGCGGAGGCTCAATCTCCACCCCGTCCACCACCGTACCGCCTCTCTTGACTCGCGTGGGCTCGACGTAGTTGAAATTGCTACTGGTGGTCTCTTGTGTAGCTGGCTTTCTCATGCGAAGGTATTCCCAAACAGGGGGTTTGGGCAAGACACCAACATGAATCAATCCCAGTGCCGTACAGCACTTTACGGAAATTGTACGGAGTAAGCGACCACGCTTAAAGACTTGGGAGACAAGCGCCATAGTTTCGGTTTCGCACGTGGATCCTTGCCCAGAGCGCAAGAGCTTTGCGATGTTTCCCTTGACCGGCGACGAGCTGACAAAGTCTCCCTCACAGTCGAGCAGCGCTCGGGTTCCATTCGGGATGGCTTCAAAGACATCGACGACGACGGACCCCATTACCAGTTCCTCTCCGTCAGGAAGGACTCCACCACTGGCTGGAATCTGAAAACGAAGCGCTCGTTCCTTGCTCGTTCCGTTGTTGCACGACCAAATCCCAGCATAGTACGTTTCCGAACTCGGGCTGAGGGTCAAGGGGGCCTGAAGCTTCTTCCCATCCACTGAAAATTCCATGAAAACGGCGGGAGAATGTTTGTCTGCGATGTCTTCGTCCTCTAGCGCATCATCGTCATCTTGGTTTTCGTCCTCGTCGCTTTTCTGCTCATCGTCGTAGAGAATCTCGATAAAGTATTCTGCGTCAGGTTCGGCTTCAACAAAGACGTTTCCGCTGTCGCCCATGTGCTCCTTGAAGGGCTCCTTGGTCTCGGCATTGACCAGTCGAACGGAAATTTGACCATCTACAACCATGTTTGTCTTGTGTTACAGTATGTGGTATCTAGCTAGAACGAAGCGGAAGAGGCGATAGTGCCTTTTGTCGGGGATGTCCAACAGTCGAAAGAGTGAAGAACGTCGTCTGGAGAGACCACAACGGCTCAAGCTTGGAGGCCTTGGAGACTTCAGCGCAATTCAGCTTCGCTGGCTGACAAAGTGTCTTTCCGTCCGTCCGGCAGAATTCAAATGAGAGGAAACAGCAACGGACAACAACACACCGAAGGGACGGCTTTCAAGGGAACACCAATAATATTGGGGAAAGCGAGTGGTGCTCGGCAAACCAACCAACCATGGTGAATCATCGAGGCAAGTTTTCGGTGGAGTTGGTGGAACAGCACGGTCGCCTCCAATGCCCCGAAGATATCGAGCCTGCGTCGGGACAGGCGTTTGCGCGAGTGGACCCCGAGGGTGACTATTTGGTGCGGGTCCAGGTGCTGAATGCGGTCGATGCCGATCGCAAGTTTCTCTTTTACGTTCATATCAATGACCTCTACATTGGCCATCGACAGTGTCTGAGTCAACGAGATGGATTGGTGGACGTGGGTCTTTTAAATTTCAGTGATTCGGGTGTGTTGATTGGCACCAATGAACCCATGCGCTTTCACGAGGCTCGACTGTTGGAGAAGGGAGCTACCAGCATTAATTATTTGAGCGATTCCGCCTCCATGGATGACGACAGCAATGATCCATCAGCTGTGCCCATTCATACGGACATTCTTCACATGGGCAAGGTAACTGTCAAAATCTACGAAGGCGTTATGGAACGGAGGTCTTCCGCCTTTGGCAACAATCTGTGTGGGGATGAAGCCTATCAGCCAGGACTTTTCGTCCAGTCCATCAATTTGCACTGTGCTACCACTGCGGACTTGGGAATTTCCTACTTGATCTCGGAGGACAGGGAACGGTTTCGAAAGGCAGAGAGCAAACGCTCCTTCGATTACGATGATTCACCCACCAATCATCATAGCAATGATCATCGCCCAGCCTTCAAACGGATCAGAACCGAGAGTGGATATGTAGGGGTGATGCAAACCAGCAGCAAGCACAGCGGTGGAAATGGAATGGATTGTGCAGTGGTAATGCATCCAGCTCCACGCTTCGGCTGAGCGTGGCAAGAATTAATATCCAATCAACAACACAAAAAAAGAGGAAAAGCGATTTTTCCCACAAGGAAACACCAGCAATGCAAGAGGTGGCTTCGACAGTACGAGTAAGAAATTAGAAAAGTTTACAATATTTATGTGTAGCAAAACGGGGTTGTACCGGCTTGACTTTCTGTACATCAGGTTCTTTGGACTGGGTAATGCATCATTATACTGTAGCATCTGTACGGTAGCTGGCGGGGTCAACTCACACCGGTACTAGTACCGATACCGGTAGGTCCCACCCATCCGATTTGCACCCAGTGCTCTTGGTCTTTTGGGTTGCTATTATCGCTGCACGTACGGTATGCAGATGACACAGCCATTGCGAACGAACTACGGACTAGCAAGCTGGCAGTACCATGCTACAACATAGTGGTAAATGTATCACATCGGACTTTTGCAAACGGTGGATGGCTCTACAGTTTATCATTGCTAAGCTAGTTACGACGAGCTAGCTTGGTTAGAGAGATACGGGAATGTGGATGAAGGTACCCACATGGCTACCCGAAGGAACCCACCAGAGCGGTGCAAAACTGCTGCTACCCATGCCTCGTTCCTCGGCTTGGGCATGGATCTTGTCAAGGCACAGCCCGTCATTTCTCACAAAGATCCAAGACACGTTGGAATTGAGAGCAAGAAATTAACTTGTGGATACTGTTTGGTATCATGGTCGAAAATCTCTTTGGGGAGGTCTCTAGCACCTCGAGAACACGGTCAAGGTGGGGGGGAATAATGTTGGATCCCATGAATCTACCACGTATTTTTACATGTAAGGCAAGGGACGAAGACAATACCGCTCATTTTGATGTCTAAAAAAAAAGCCAGGCTACGGTATGCCTAGACACAGATTCCTGTTACTTGTCCGGCTGTAATCGAGCAACGGCACCCGGAAGAGCAACCTCCAAGCGAACTACAACCACCGCCGCATGGTGTGGGTGTGGGACCCGTGCCGGGACCGCCGCTCCCACCAAATCCACATTGGCCGCCACCACTGCCGCATATGCCTCGGAACCCATTGATGGGTACGGCCGAAAGGCAGTAACAGCTGGTGCACTCCTCGCCATCATTACAGAGGCTTTCATCTTCTTTTTTGTTGGCGCATTGGCCAGATGATTTGCAGTAACCACAGCAATCGCTGTGACTGCTGCAAGATTCTCCCACAGCGCCACTCAGGCCTCTCATCTTGGGAGTGGTATGGCCCACACTCCAGAGCCCCCCCAAACAGGTGCTGATGGGATTGAGATCCAAGGGGATGTCTTGCAATGCCTTCTCGGTACAATAGAACCAGGCAAACGAGCCAATCTCCTCTTGGCAGCCACCTTGCTCCGCGACATCTGCCAATGTAACTTCTTCGCTGCCCACCGTGCCCAAAATGGTCTCACCGCAAGCACCAAGAATGTCCGAGCCTCCCTTGCTGCAAAGTGCCTCAGCGCTTGTCAAAGACAAGACAAGGATAGCAAGTGCAAATGTAAGTCTGGACGATGGTGCCTTACTGATGCGCATTCTCTTGGTGGCTGGGGTCCTCATGTAGAAATATGCCGCAACAGCAGTGACAAACACTTGTAAAAAGATAAAGGGAACAGTGAAGAGAGACTCGAGCGCCAAAACAAGCGCAAAACCCAGCAGCGTCAAACCGAGCAGTACGGCCTGCGCCGCTACGCTCAGAACCAATGAATCGAACCAGGTAGCAAGGCGGAGACCTTGAGAAATGTATCTGGGCATGCCACTGTCTTCGTTGACGTTGCAAAAGCCGGAGCCAGACAACCTGAGATGGTGACAGACCAGTCGAAAGGGTGCAATGGCCATGCTCACAAATGCATGCTGAGACATGACATGAATGCCTCCGCTAAGTTCCACATACTCTTGCCCCTTGCCGGGTTGTAGAGACACATAAGTCGACGCCCTGATTCCATCCACAACAACAGTACCGCTCGGTGTCAGGGGTGTATAGAGGCCACGCCTCCACACAGAGCTGATCTTGGTAACCACAGCTCCAACACTGGTGTCGCCAGTCTGAAGCTCATCTCCCACCACAATCAAATCGGCCGTCACTGGATTGTATTTGCCTCGAAGGAACACGAGATGATGAGGCGAAATCTCCAATGGAGCGTTCGAACTTGTAAATATCTGTAAGAACTCGGCAGAATGACTGTCTGGCGAGTAGTGAGCAAAGGCGTAAACCATCTCGTACTGTCCTTCTTGGGTCTTCACAAGGTCCTGTCCTGCCTTCAAGTCCTTCATTGCAATCGTTCCTTTTCCCTGGACTTGCACAGTTGCCTTCTGTGAAAAGCAGATAGGATTAGGGGGCTCTTCACAAGATTGCAGCTTTCTCGCTCGACCAGAGTCCTCGCATTGACACGAAACACGCTGCAGGCACGCGTCAACCTCGTCCAATTCACTGGCAACAACGACTTCGTTTTGGGCGAGAGCACCCCGTGCAAGGCACCAGGTCCACACAGTACCGTCGGAAGGAGAGCCACACGACTTTGCCAAGTCTGCCACGACGGCTGACCCGACTTGGATGTGGCCGCATTCCGTGATAGCCTTGGAAAGACAAGGATTGCTTGCTGCGATTGCTGGTGGCAACACCACAAACAGCAGCAACGAGAGAGACTGTTTGAGCAGCATATCGAACTGGGATCTGCTTCAGCGAAGCAAAATAATGAGAGCTTGCTTTTGGATACCCACCTCTACGAGACGTGGAAGTGGAAGATACTGGCTTGGGCGACCTGTTTGTGGGGCGTGTAGGCTTGAAAAACACTTCGGTTGGATGAGCTGTTGGATGTTTACCAGATAGCTTAGTTGGGCTTTCCTGCATCACATCGCCTCCTCTTTCAGACCGAAAATAAATACTCGTAATCAATAGATAATTTCCCTACTCCAAACCCCCGTTATTTAATTAAATCAATTCAAAAGAAAGGAAGGGAACCCACGACTGGAGTAGCCTATGTGGCTGCGTGTACCAAATTAATTCCTCCTTTCCTTACGTGGCTCATTAATACCATCCAAGTCTCGAGGCATTAAATGAGGATTTCCTCGAAGGAATAGCCACCCAAGATGGCGGGCAATTGCTAATTGCTATGGTACAGTATCGAAATGAGATGCTCGAAACCAAACACTTCGTTTTCTAGCTAGCTAGCTAGCCAGTCCAGGACGATCCGGCAATTAGCTAGTTATGAATCACGACTGAAAGGTTGCTCGAAGAATTAGGCAACCGTCAGTTGCTTAAATCTAGGCGATTGCCTAAATAGTTGCCTATTTATAGGCAATTGCCTAAACTGTTGCCTAATGCTTCGAGAAACAACCCGTTAAATGCTAGTAACGGTTGCTTAAATCCTAGCTGTTGCCTAAACTGTTGCCTATTTTTCAACGGTCGCCTAAACTGTCGCCTAAATCATATTTCAAGCACGTTTGACGACAGTTCTATTCAGTCGTGAAACTGACGTCACAAATCCCAATTGCCGGATCGTCCAGCTAGTGTAGTAGACGTACCGTACCGGTTTGTGAGACAAGTGAACCCCATTGTCACGACAAGTGATCTCATTCAACGATGGTTGCTACGATCAGCTTTGTGTGGAGGGGTGGCCTCTATCCCTGACACCAAGCCGTACCATTGTTGTGGATGGAATCAGGGCGTCGACATATGTGTCTCTGCAACCCAGCAAGGGGCAAGAGTATGTGGAACTTAGCGGAGGCATTCATGTCATGTCTCAGCATGCATTTATTTGTGAGCATGGCCATTGCACCCTTTCGACTGGTCTGTCACCATCCCGGGTTGTCTGGCTCCGGCTTTTGCAACGTCAACGAAGACAGTGGCATGCCCAGATACATTTCTCAAGGTTTCCGCCTTGCTACTTGGTTCGATTCATTGGTTCTGAGCGTAGCGGCGCATGCCGTACTGCTTGGTTTGACGCTGCTGGGTTTTGCGCTTGTTTTGGCGCTCGAGTCTCTCTTCACTGTTCCCTTTATCTTTTTACAAGTGTTTGTCACTGCTGTTGCGGCATATTTCTACATGAGGACCCCAGCCAGCCACCAAGAGAATGCGCATCAGTAAGGCACCATCGTCCAGACTTACATTTGCACTTGCTATCCTTGTCTTGTCTTTGACAAGCGCTGATGCACTTTGCAGCAAGGGAGGCTCGGACATTCTTGGTGCTTGCGGTGAGACCAGCCATTTTGGGCACGGTGGGCAGCGAAGAAGTTACATTGGCAGATGTCGCGGAGCAAGGTGGCTGCCAAGAGGAGATTGGCTCGTTTGCCTGGTTCTATTGTAACGAAAAGGCATTGCAAGACATCCCCTTGGATCTCAATCCCATCAGCACCTGTTTGGAGGGGCTCTGGAGTGCGGGCCATACCACTCCCAAGATGAGAGGCCTGAGTGGCGCTGTGGGAGAATCTTGCAGCAGTCACAGCGATTGCTGTGGTTACTGCAAATCATCTGGCCAATGCACCAACAAAAAAGAAGATGAAAGCCTCTGTAATGATGGCGAGGAGTGCACCAGCTGTTACTGCCTTTCGGCCGTACCCATCAATGGGTTCCGAGGCATATGCGGCAGTGGTGGCGGCCAATGTGGATTTGGTGGGAGCGGCGGTCCCGGCACGGGTCCCACACCCACACCATGCGGCGGTGGTTGTAGTTTGCTTGGAGGTTGCTCTTCCGGGTGCCGTTGCTCGATTACAGCCGGACAAGTAACAGGATTCTGTGTCTAGGCATACCGTAGCCTGGCTTTTTTTTAGACATCAAAATGAGCGGTGCTGTGTTCCTTGCCCGCGATCCGCAGCTGCCAAAAGCTCAAAACTACGAGAAGTAAATAAGAATAAAAGAAAGTCGTACCCAGAACCACTCGTAATCTAGCTAGCTACAGACTAGAGCAAAAGACCGAGGGCTGATTGCTGCAGGTTGATTCAATCAATTGGCGCCCTTCCTCTTTTTGTCTTTGGTTCTGAAATGAGACAAACGAGACTTGTTTTGACGGCTCTTCAGGCTTTAACGGCCAAAAACCCTCCTCCCACCGACAAATTTGGGAGGCGGGGGTTTTCTGTCGTGGATTGCTCACTTTGGATCCTCTTCATGCACCTCTGCGCCTCCCTCATCAGAGGGCAAAGAAGACAACGTCTATCCGCACAGCTGTAGCTACGTAGCTAGCTAGATCCACGACGAGAGAGGACGAGACGATGACAAGCAACGTGACGACGGAAGTTACTGATCCTTCTGGAGACTCCTTTGAGAAATTCAGCGAGTGCTTTCAGGATCCCAATGTTGCCTTGGGTGCACTTGCGAAGATTTGCGTCACTCGAGGTACCTTGGGTCCCTTGACGATTTGCACTGCTTCGTTCAGGGGCAGAACTTGCAGTAGTTGTGTCTACTATCCATCAGGGCTTTGTAACCACGGAATTGTTGTTCATGTTGGTGACAAAGCAGATGGATTCATGATGGACTGCTCCAACGTTGACACTGGCTACAAGAGAATTACTGCTTGTGAAGGCACAAAGAAAGCCTCCGTTGAGCCCTCTTACGTCTATCATGGCAATCACTACAGCAACAACAATCACTACAACAGCAATCACCACAGCAGCAGCAACAACAACGACGACGACGTGGCTGCCATCATCGGAAACTTGATTTTCTTTGCATTTGTGATTGGTTATTGCTTCCTTCGCTTTTTCGCGGGGCTCTCTCGAAGGCCCGCCCCGGGAGCCCGAAGGAGACGCTACCGCCGTCAAATCAACCCACGGACAGGTCAATTGGAAATCGTGCAATTGACGGCCATTTCGGAACAAGAAATGATGACAATACAGCATCATCAACGCCCAGCAGCTTGCGAATCCATTCCCGATCCGGATCATCCAACCTTCCAGTTCCTCGACGCCTCCCAAAAATCTCCTGAAACTGCCACTCGGTTAAGGACCAACGTCATTAATGGAAATTGGCAATCCATTCGAGATTACTTTCGCTCTCTGCGAGAACCTAGCAGTCGCAACAGCCACCAACGCTACTTTTGGATGACAGTGGTCGAAAAAGAAATCGCCAAGGCATGGTCTACCCAGGTGGATGAAACTGCCAGTATGAGTCGCCTGCTCGATGAATGGCTGGAAAATGAACCCGACAACGTGGACTGTCGCATCCTGCGATTGGAAACGTACATTGCTTGGGCTTGGAATGCTCGTACCGGCGCCTTGGCGGCCGCGGTGTCCCAGCAACGGGCTGCCGTCTTTCACAAGAGACTGTTGGAAGCCGCCAATGAATTCGTGCAGGCCAAACCCTATTGCAGCACCGATCCACTATTGTACGCCATGGGAATGACGATTGCCAAAGGTCTTGGCCGAAATAATAATGGCAACGTGACCATGGAAGATTGCGAAAAGGGCTTGCGAGAGCAGACGGCAGAACCACGCTGCTACACCGCCCATACACGAGCCCTACAATACTACTGTCGCAAATGGCATGGCAGCCACGAGCGCATGTTCCAATATGCGTACAATATCACAACGGGCTTGCCCGAGGGCCATCCATTGTGGGTCCTCATCCCCATGGCGCATTACGAACGAAACTTGATTCAGCCCACCCCGGGGTATTGGCGCCGCGCCCAAGTGGTGCGAGAAATCTATGGCGCCTATCGGCACGCTTTCCCCAGAGCCAGCGAGACCGCCCAATCCACCGAGGCATCGGCGCTGAGCCAAGAGTGGGCCAGTCGCAATTATTTTTTGTATTGTTTGATCCTGACAGGGCAATTGGATGCTGCCCGAAAGCAGGTGCGAGTCATTGGACGACGTCCCAGCGAGAGACCATGGCATTCCCTTGCTGCCTACAAGCGTCGTCTGATGGAGCTGGGATTTGATGTTTCGGAATCGTTTCCCTCTGCCACGGATGGAGGGCCTCGTGACATTCCAGTGGCCACGGCCACAATTGTCACCATTCCAGTGGCATCGGCTGAGGTCAGCCATGATGAAGAGGATACAGATGACCTGCCTGTGGCCAGTGCTACTATTGTTTAGGGCCACCGACAGATAGTTTGCTCAATTGGATGGCTGGGGGCCTGGACTCTGATGTGTTTTGCATCGGGGGAGTTCATCTGTTCTGTTGAGGGGAATATCGGTAGGTGCTTCCGCGAAGAGAAAAAGTTCAGACTTGCCTGTAGGTGCCAGGTTGCCACTAGCGAGATATAGGGGGGGTTAGGCATGAGCGCGGGGGAGGGAAAAAGAAGAAGAAGAGGAGAGGGTTAACCTTTGAATTCCTGATTCCGAATCGGGAGCCTGCAGGGCAAAGAAGAGACACGAAGTACATACAATAAAGAGGGGAAATGGCAATGACCTGGTCATCGGCCCCTCCTCCGTTAAATCTCCTACATCCGAAGAACAATGTATATGTCAGCAAATACGTCACAGGAATTCAAACGAAATCTGCTCTTTTCCCATCCTTTGCTCCAACCAAACCCTCCCACTCCAACTTCAACAACAACAACAACACCGACCATGGCGCTCCTGTTGCCGATGACGGCCGACTCCCTACCGCTCCTACGACCGCTACCGCTACAACAACAACAACAACAACAACAACTGCTGCACTATTTTGCCTTGAAGTCAGTGCCTACTTCGGTAGGGGCAAGGCTCTTGGCATTATGGTGAAGCAACGGACAACGGTACAACAACAACAACTACTACTACTACTACTCCCTTGATTGATGCGTTATTTTGTCTTGAAGTCAGCGCCTACTTAGGTAGGGGCAAGGCTCTTGGTAACTAGTGCATTGTAGCATATCCATGGAATCTGTATCGGCAATTCGCATCATGAGGAGGACGACCAACCCTTCTGCTCAACCAGTAGATGTATGGTAAGCAGCATCCTCTTGGTGATGAAAAAGCTAGAAGCATTGTTTGCTGCTGCATTTGGAGAATCGTGATCTGCTGCTGTATCGTTTGAATTTGAACCTGCTGCTGCAACAATGCATCTGCTGTTGGTCTTGGTGCTATCGGTGCATAATTTTCGGTTGCCTCAGTGGATTCACCATTCGGTGTTTGTTGCGATTGAATCAGGTTGTTGAGAGTTGTTTCCAGCTGCAATACTCTGTTCTGAAGAACAGTGACCTGATTGTTGAGAGCATCAATCATTTGGTCTCTTGGATCTGTAAAGTATATGTTTGCTTCAGCCATTACCATTGGCTGGATTTGGTTGTTGATACCGGTATCACTGAGATCATCTTCTCCAAGTTGTAGTAATTGATCGATAGTTTCTGCAGCTATCAGATCTGGAATGTCAGACTCAAATGAATCGTCCATGTTGCCTCTTCAATCTTTTGTTGATGTTGTTGGAGGCGAGTTGATATGCTCTCTTCTGCTGCGAATTCCTATTCTGACTTTGGCAGCCCATCCCTTCTCCATTGGCTGTTGTTGTGGCTGTTGTTGTTGCTGCTGCTGCTGCTGTTGCTGCTGCTGTTGCTGCTGCTGTTCCGGTCATGATGGTGCTGCTTTTGGCTGAGATAATGACTTGTCGGAGCGGCAGCGGCAGCATGTCATTGTCGATCAATCGAGCTTGCTTCCACGGAATCCTCTGTTTCTTTTCCTTCCAAAGGAAAATCAGCAACAAGGTAGCACACTAACTCCGTAATATCTATAAATGGTACGTTAAGTATATTTGAATTTCGCCGACTCATTTGCTGATGTCATAGGTTGATTAGCCAATCAGATTTCTGCCTTCTACCGCTTTCGCCCTGTCAGCTTGCTACAATATAGTGCTTCCGCTTGATCCGGTACGGTACTAGCTAGCTAGTAGCCTCATCCTCATCATGACCAAAGGTACCGGTGTCCACATTATTTCTGGCGACTGCCTTCTCTGGCTTGATGTATGCTAAAGATAGAAACTCCGAAGGTGGTCGAGCACCAATACCAGTTTAGTTAGTTCCTGGTGAGGCTCTGGGCAGGGAGTCTGTCGTGGTGCCGTGGAACCCTCAATCACAGATAATGTGGCTTCCTGTTCTGTGGTTCTGGTGTTCTGTGGGAAGAGCAGCATAAATTTGTCGAGGGCCATTGTGTCACTGACAGCTCTGTGACTGTTGTAAAAGTCCAAGTCATTGGACTATAGGAAAATACTGTACATTGCTGGTACTGACTTTACCTTTGCTCTGGCAACGACAGAAAGTTTCAGTCAAGGACTTAGGATCCGACTAGAATGGTCGTACTTGCGGTAATGGCGAATGGTTAACAATTAACCAAGATTCTCAGCGGGAAGAAAAAGCACTTCTTTTTACTCAGATTCTTGGTGGTGAAGCACGGGGGCGTCTCATTTATCTTGTAAATCTTTCAGCTGTTCCTGAAAAGGCTAATAAATCAGCCGTGGTTCGACGTCGCTCGGTGTACTTGGTGACCGCTGTTGAAGCGGCTGGTTACTGAGTGAATGACTTCGTACCAGTTCCTACTAGCGCTACGTTCCTACTCAGTACTGTACCAATTCTCGTTTAGTCCGTGTGTGGTCATTGTTGAGTCCGAGTGGTCAAAGAAGTGCAGCGGCTGGGTGGTCTCTTCCTGCGGCTTCCCACAGCTTTCCCAACTAACCACGCTGTAACTAAGAACTGAAACTAAATGTCATTCAGTTGAACAAACAAACAAACCAACAAACCAAGCTTGTCGTAACGTTGACACAACGACGACCATGCTACTACAGCGCACCCGATCCTCGGCGCATATCTTGGGCGGCGGGTCGATGCCCAGCAGACGGGTCGCCGTGGACGATGACAGCGGCGGGAGCAGCAACCACACGGCGACTGGCATCCACCGCAAACGCAGCATTCGGCACACGGTCCAACGAACATCGTCGGGGTTTGTGGGCGCCATTCGGACGGCCTTTTGGAGAAAACCTCCGGTCGAGCCCAGCACGAGCCTCAATATTTTTTGCAGTGATGTGATTGTCAGTACCGAACATACACTGGCCCGCATGCAAAAGGTCCAAACGACGCCGACAATTGTGCAATTGGAATTGGAAGACTTGTTGGAACGGGAAGACCAGACCATGTTTTTGCACGCTCGCGACGTACTGATTGCCGATCCCAAACACAATGTGCGACCGTGGAGCTACGTGCGCTTTGTGGATCACGTGCATTCATCCGAACGGTTGGATCGGTATTTGGGATTGCAACGGGATTTGTGGCGATTGATCCATTTGGATGCCTACGAACGACACATTACCATTCAATTTCAGTGTATTTTGGAAATTCAACGGGGAATTCCGTACAGTCAACTCATCAGTCAACTCGAAATGATCATGGACAGTGATGCTGCCGTGGAAGAAGGGAAACAATTGCACGGGGTCGAATTCGACGGGGCGCTATTTGGATTCGTACCATGGGATGTTCCACGGGAAATTTTTAGTCTTTGTCGCAATGGCTATTTGAGGGAATCCATCATGCTCCGAATCATGTACCATGGGGCTTCAGGGAATCAAGCCACGACCACTACTACTAGTACGGGCACTCCTACGAATACTAGTAGTGCAGGCAGTGTGAGTGACAAGGGAAGGGACGACAACAACAACAACACTACAGACGAAGCAACCTCCGAGACGTTCGTCACATTGACCAAGAATAAGCAGCGCTCCATCCGCGTCTTGCAAGCATGTATTGTGCGACTCCAGGGAATGGCCGAAGAGGACGGGGACGACGAATTTACGGCAAGCCCGACGGAGACGCCGGAAGAAATTTTGGAGCCGGATATAGACGAGGGAAAAGGGGACGACGACGATGACGATGACGCGAGCATCATTTCCGATTCCGACGACGAAGAGTTTGCTGGCACCCACAACAACAACAACAACAATACGCCACAGCCGCCTCGAAAAGTCGAACGATCTCGTTCCACGGGGCACGTGTCGAAAACTCCAAGCAGAAAGTCCGATGTCCGGTGGCAAGTGGCCGCCAAACCGGCCATTCAGGGATACACATCGCGTCAAAAGCTCAACGCCATGCGACAGGGAATGCGGCGCATGATTCATCAACGCGATTCACACAATCAAGGCAATAACGAAGATTCGTTGGGCCGGCACAGCAGCCACGACATGGGAAGACGTAGTCGTCGCGACAGTTTCCTCATGGACAACAGCAACAACTCAGCACCCCAAGCAAGGATTTCTGCACCGGCACATTTGATGCGCACCAGATCCACTCCGAGACGGTCCAGCTCGGCCAGTACAGCGCTTGGAGCATCCCTCATGCAGACCGATTGGGAACGGGAACTCATGGGGGAGCTAGACGATGACAGTTTTCGTTCTTGTGTCAGTATGGGCGGCGGAAGTCGTCCTTCCCTGGGTGGGTCCTCTGGTCGTTCCATGATGAATGGTTCCAGTCGTTCCATGATGGACGGATCCATGCCCCGCACGAGGGTTTCCGCGCCCTCACCCTTGCAGCGATACAGCAGTATGGGCGGCAGTCGTCCTTCCTTGGGCGGGTCCGGTCGTTCCACGATGGATGGGTCCATGCAGCGAAGCAACAACAACACAACACATTCCTTTTCTCCTCCCAGGGTCAGACGCTGCAGCTCGGCCAGTACGGCCGTTCGAGCAGCTTCGTCCATGATACAGAGTCCTGATTGGGAACACGACTTGGACCGAAATAGCGCACACAGCATGGGCAACAGCAGTCACGGATCCAGGGCTGCACCCGCACACATTGTGCGCAGACCACCTAAATTCCCGCCTCCGCTCCGCAAGGGAGCGCGCTGCAGCTCTACGGGGACTTTGGATGATCATCAACCAGCCGGCAAAGAAGAGTTGGACGGCAGCAGCCGCCACATGAGTCGAAGTTATAGTGCCACCCGAACGAGGCTCTCCGGTCCCACAAATGCAATGCGCAAACCACCTACATTACCGGCACTCTCTCCTCTACCCCATCGGAGTAGAATCAGACGAACTACTTCGGCAGGCTCTTTTCGGGCGGCAGCACCCTCTACGAGCGATTTTGAACAGGAAGTACTAAGCTTGTTGGCAGAAAAAGAAAACAATTATGCGAATGATCGGGCAAAGATGGAGTCCTCCAAAGCTGTCTTCTCCAGTGCTCCAGACGCATCTTCCGTTCCACCGCGCAGAGTGCAACGGAGAGGTAGTAGATCCAGAAGCCCCAAGCGCAGCCCCAATCCACCACGCCAAGTGCAACGAAGCTCATCGATTGGCAATAATAATAGTGCCAGAAGCCCTAAACGCAACCCCAATCCACCTCGCCAAGTGCAACGGAGCTCATCGATGGGTCATGGTCTTAAAAGCCCTGCAGCACGCAAAAAAATACAACGAAGTTCATCCATGGGCGCAGGTCTCAAAAGAGGTGCTATCTCGTCTACTAGCTCCGACGTCAATTCTTCCTCTCAAAGGGGTTCACAGAAGAAATCCGAGACACCAGCAAACGTGCCTGTCAAGCGATCTTTGCGACGAGCTAACTCTATGGGTCACCCGTCGGCTAGTCCGTCCAAGCCAAAGCGACGCGGTAGCTTCTCCGAATCAAAACCATCACACACTACGCCCATCTCCCGCAATCTTACCCCACAGAGAATTAACCGACGAATGAGAAAATCCAAAAGCGTAGATGAATCCTTCTCGAGTCGATTTGGAAATGCCTTGGCGAAACGAGAGTCCCTGGCTATTACTCCAGTGTCCAGGACACAGTCCCCGAAACGAAGCATTGTCGGCGGGAGACCAAAGCTGCGACGATCGAGCACCATGGGAGATGAGTGCGTTGCAAAATTGACAATGCTGTGCGATGATGGACAACCAAGACCTTCACGATCTAGCACCAAGGTTGATTCTTCCAACATGGTGAGCGATCAAAACCGACGGAAGCTTCGACGATCCCGCTCGATCGGTAGCAATCGTGATTCTGACCCAACAATGGCGGCTCATAATCTACTTCAGCCACAAACTGAAATGGTAGAGTTCTTGGATAATGTGATCACAGGCCTCAAATACGATTCGCCCGAGATTGAACCAGATTTTGGGGCGAGTGAAAGCAGCTTTCAGCTTGTAGATTGGATTGACCTGGAAAATCGCATCAAACCCAAAACGCCTCCAAAGGTGTCTGACGCCGACGAAGACAGTTGTGAGGATGCGGATGAAGAAAGCTTGAGCACCCAACTCAATGCTGATGTAAAGCCGAATGCTGATGCGGATCCTTCAGCGGCCGTGTGGGGCACAGCTTCGACGTCGTCTCTGCTTGACGATGATGATGATGACGACGACGACGGGTTTACGAACCCGACGACGGAATGCCTTCTCGATTGGGCCATGCAGCAAGAAGAGGACTCTTCCTGTGACACAGATTCCCGGCCCTCTGTAGGATCCTGTGATTGGAACGCAATTGATTCTGACTCCTCCGAAAGCGAATGTTCGTTTTCACTGGAAGAACCACTTCCCGAATCATCTGTGCCTTCTGCACCACGCAGAGATTTGCACCGCGCGAAATCGTTATCACGCCTGGACAGAAGGCGTCCGGAGGACATGCAAGAGAGGCGGGAAGTGAGGAGAACCAGAAGCTCGAACTTGCGCGGGCTTACAGCCAGAAGTGCATCCTATAATTGGAGTAGGCACAATTCCGACCCTTCCGACCTTGAGCAATCCTTTGTACAAGAAGACCCAGTTCCTGATTTGAAACCAGCTCCTCCTGAAACGCCAGAGGTAGCAACATCATTGGATCCTGCTTTGAAACCATCTCCTCATGAAATGCCAGAAGAAACCGGCACATTGTCAGGCATGGATAAAAGGCTTCAAGAAGAGTATATGGAACAAAGGAGGCAACAAATGAAGAGGACCAAGAAGGTTGGCAAGTCATGCTCAGACTTTTTCAAGAAGCCAGCTAGCAAGGCGTTGTACGATTGGAGCTTGCACAAGCCAGATTCTTTGGACGATGAGAATAATGTTTACTCTTCCGACAGTGAACAGTCTTTTGCTCAAGAAGACACTGTTCCTGATTCAGAGCCAGCTCCACCTGAAAGGCCATCTATGGCCCGGACGAAATCAATGCCAGGCGTGGATCGAAGATTTGAATTGGGTATGGACGACAGGAGGCAACAGATGAAGAGCACCAAGAAGGTAGGCAAGTCATGTTCAAACTTGCTGGCGATGGAAGGAGGAAAGTCGAGGCGACGACGAAGACAGGATAGAAATGCCGAAACCTTGCCCTTGCCCATGACGGGGCCCCTAAATCCAGAGAACTTTTGCAGAAGGTCCTTCACCACCACCGCAGTGCCAGATTATGACTGGGTAACCCGCCGTCAAAGCTTCAACTGGGCAGTCTATGCATCGGAATCGGATGCTGTGCAACTGGAGACCTAGCTAGACGGTAATGATGTAATTATGGGGTTTAGTCACTCTAGCAAAAAATGGAGGGATTTGCTCGCATTCCGTTCTACTACACTTCTATTTTCTCTTGTCCGTCGAGCGCCAATTGTTACTGGAAATGATCAAGTGATATTCGCCCCCGACTTACTTCGACAGATTGCTGCTTGCTAATTCAAGAGAAACGTACTGAGAAGCTGAGAAGTACAGGATGCCATCCTGGTACCGGTACCTTTACCGGTACCGGTAGGTCTCTCGACTCGACTCTATTTATTTTTTAATAGATCTCGGCGACAGATTTTCAAGCAGGGGTGACAGAACATGGAAGGTACCGGAAGCGAGAATTAAAGATTGTTTCCTCTCTTGACTGGAGCTGTAAAAAGCGCCGTCAAAGAGTCATAGCCAATTAGAAAAGCAGATTTTGGTGAACAATCGATTTATTGCACAGCCAAGAAGTCACATGTTTATGAAACGGAAGACATTCTTCGTTCTTCAGATCTTGTGGCCAACACGAACAGCAGGCAACATCATCGCGGCAGCCAACGACTCATCACACTCTCATCAGCCAGTTGTTGCCATTGCCATTGCCAGCTTTAAAAGCATCAGCTCATCAGCGTATCTCGCCTTTTCCATTCTCTTTCGTTGATTTCTTTGTTTGTCTCCGGAGACAAGCAGTTTTTCTTTCAGTTTTTTCTTCTCTATTCACAGCAAATCCAAACATGGTTGTACAAGGTGGATTCTCCCTGCATCTCATCGACGCGGAGTCGCAGCAGCCTCTGAAGGAGTACCGTGGCCCTAGTGGAGCCGTTCATTACGCAGAGGCAAAGCCAGGTGGTGAATACTTTCTACGCTTCCAGGTGCTACGGGAGGAAGACAACAAGGCAGAGGACGACAAGGCAAAGGACAAGGCAAAGGACGACAAGACCAAGGAGAGCAGCGTGGACACGCAGTCCGAAATCATGTATTATTTCCGTCCGTGCGTCGACGGTAAAGATCTAGGTTTTTACACGAATTTGACCAATTCACAAGGAGCTCGGGATGTTGGTTTGTGGACCTACATCAATGGTATTGGCGCTAATCAAGCCCTCAAGTTCGAAACAGCTGCCCCCAACAACAACAAGGAAGCCACTTCAGGTGCTGGTTTGGCTTCGGGCAACGCTGCTAAAGGAAAAGAATCCTCCTCTGAGACTACACCCGGCAAGACTGGGCCACCGCTTCTGCACATGGGCAATGTGCAGGTACAAGTATCCAAGGCCATTTTCACAGGGCGTCAGAAGCGTGTGTACAGCGCCATTCCAGCCCTCACCCAGGAGGAAACAGTTGTAACCGAAGCTGCTGTTCCCGTCTCTGCCGCGTCTTCGCTCCACGAAGAGGAAGAAGAAACTGGCACCGCCAATGGGGCTGATGCGAAAGAAAAGGATGCGACGGGTTCACCCAATGACCCCAGCAAGCTTGAAGAAACTCTGCGCATCATGGAACCGGTTCCAGTGTTGCGGTCGCGAGAGGGAAAGGCTCGTTTTGAGCAAAAGATCACAGAGGAGTGCCCCACGTACAAACCTGGAGAGCTTTTGGAAACCATCACCATCCATTATGGAAGCGCGGCGGCACTGGTTCAAGCTGGTGTCTTGCTTCCTGCTGGAACAGTGCCACAATATGTGGGTGTCTCGCCGCAGGGCACTGCGACATCCAAGGAGGCCGCTTCGGTGACTCCCATCGGGAAGGGTGTCGTGGCCAATCCCCTGTTGGATGCATCTACCTCCACTGAACCAACCGGTGCAAAGCGGCTCCACGCCGGTGATGTGAAGAACGAAGATGGAGTCAAGCCTCCTGCGACCAAGAAACCTTGCCGGGAAGTCAGTGCTTCTACACCCGAGCCCATGTCGGCGGCTGTCGTCTCGAAATAGGCACAGTCATGAACAGGAACAAGATGGATCTTTGAAAAATACAGCCTTTTGACACGTCGAGCGTATTTTCAGCTCTGACTATAACCTACCTGTGTTCTATCAAACATATGGACCTGCAAATCACTGGGGAGAGCAGCCTATCTTAGCTTACTTAGGAGAGGGACAAGATTACACCAAGCAGAAATCGAACTATGAAGAATCAATTTGGCGGTGTGTTATTCTGGCGGTCGAATGTAGCGGTAAGCCTCGGACGCCCTCCGCATTGTCCTAAATTTAGTTCAGACTTAAAAACATAAAAATGACAGAAACAATGAACTTCATTGGCCTCTAATAGCTAGCTAGCCAGCGTTTGCCAATGCTTGCGGTTTCTTGCTTCGGACTGACCACAGTCGTCGTGTGAAAGACTAACTTCCTTTTTAGGTTTCATCTTGAGTGGGCGAGCGTCCTTGTGGTGAGGGTCAGAATAATTGAGAATCCTGGATGCATCTTTCGCTCCATGCTTTCTTCACCACGAAGAGCCCTCAACAGCTGGGGTTTAGTCGCCAGGGATCGCCTCCAAGATGTCCTCTGGGTTTGCGCGTTTGCTATAGTCAGCATCCGCGTGGGTCCACAGCACACTTCCATCAGAGTCAATGACATACTAGTAGGCAGCAGGAACTGCAAGCCTAAAGGTGTTGCCACCGTTGAAGAAAGCACCTTCATCCCAAAGCTATCGTTTATGGGACGTGAATCCTGGTCCACATTAAAGTCAGTCCCACACAATTCCATTGTGACTTTGCATCCCCTACTAGTACCTCAATAAAGCTGTTGATCTTCACAGTATTCCCATCCAATTCAGGAAGAGCGCAGGCGCAAGAACACCTCTAACTTTAACAGCCCGGCCGATTTACAATTGCCGCCATTGCAAGCTTCTCGACCTTGTCCGCAAAGGTACTAGTATCAAGAATCTCCTCAAGAGGATCTGCTGGGGAGTTCCGTCCATTTAGTGCAAGAAGCTGCCATTCAAGAAATGGGTCATCTTAGAGGCGCTGAGATTGACGAGTGGATGAAGCAACAGTGCCTTGGGAACCTACGGTAGATGGTTGTTTTGCCGTTCCCCGTCTCGGGCCGTGGATTCTTCGTTCGGCAGGTGGTGGTTGAAAGGTTGTGTCGCCCCTTTGAGTTTGGAGGAGATTGAGAAGCGAGAGGAGTGGTCGTCTCGTACCTAGCTAGCTAGAAAATGCTACAATTAATGTAGTATGTAGTTTCTTGTATGGTACTGAGGCCGTTGCTGTCTCTGCTGTAGCTTTTCTCTCCCGTCTTTTCGAGCTTGCCACCTGCCCAGTGTCATCAATACAAGATAATTTATTTACTTTGTTCTTGATGAGAGCTGTTACAAGGAGTCTTAAGAATCAGAGCGCAGCAAACTTCTTTTTGGTTGTGTCATTGTTGCAGTCGCCAGTTTTCTTCCACGTCACGTTCCTTGTTCAAAATGGCAATAATCCCTGAGGGAAGCCCCTATGTCTGTGCGTGTGCTCTTTTACGGAACAAAGACCCAGCTGTTACTCACAAAAAGGAGCAGTTATCTAAAGATACAGTACATGCCCGGTGACAAGCACAAGCAACCGTGCACACAGGTACAAACAGGAGGGAGCTCATAAAAAGTAAGGGTTCTACAGAGTAGGGAAGCTTTATCGGGGGCAAGGCTTAGGCAAAGAAGAGGCGGACTTGGGGACTATCCGGAGTAGCTAGCCTGCACTCAAATCTTGCGGTAGGTTCCGTGGGATCAAGGGGGGCAAACTGGGGACCAACACGGCATTACCTGAGATTCAACTGCTGAACTTGCTGTCAACATTGGGTTGTATCACAACCGCTTGGGTGGTATCAATCCAGCAGAGGCTTGTAGACTGCGCTGATCAGGTTGAGTGCACACGAACGCATTCCATCGGAGGTCCAGTTGCTGACCACATTAGCCGAGCTGGAGTTGTATGACAACCAGTTATCAGTGGTGATCCTTGGAATATACATGCATTGTATGTGAATGTTAGTCTATCCGTAAGTATTTGGCTGGGGACCGAATCAACCATCAGTAGTCGCTAGACTATCAAACTTGAGTGGTTGTGAAGTACATACATCACAATTGGATTCATTCATACAAGGGATGCTACCGTATTCAAACCCCAACCTACCTTGGTGCTTGCAAACACATGTAGGACAGGGATAGTTTGGAATCAGAGCCAAGCCAGGATAGACATGGGCTTCCCATCGTAATCTATTGCTCTTGCAGTGGATCATTGTGTCGTAACGACATCATCTGCAGCCGCATACCGTATTGGGGTACCACACCCAGCATTTTCAAAAAGGCATGAGCTCGATCCGGCCACGAGCAAACCTCATATGTGTGCGGTATTCTGGAACTATTTGTTTCCTTTGTTGCCGCCATCAAATTGGAACACCTTCCATAGCCATGTCCACCACGTGGATAAACGTGCAGTTCGGAAGGCGCAGCTCCCTTTTGTTTCAATGCTAGATAGTAATAGATGGAGTTTTCGACATGCACGGGATCATCTTCTGTTTGAATCAGCAGTGTTGGAGGAGTTTGATTGGTAATTTGGAGTGCCGTGGCATTGGGTTGATGGACGGGTTCTTGCGAGACACTCTTCCACGGATAGACCATGATGGAAAAATCGGGTCTGCAGGATTCTTGGTCGGCCGAGTCATGAGGCTGGTAGATGCGATGATCCCATGCGACATTGAGGTGTCCGGTCAAATGAGCCCCCGCCGAGAATCCCAGGAATCCCACTTTGGACTTGTTCAACTGCGGAAGCAACGTTGTCCCCGCCATTTTTCGTACCACACCCATGGCCCGTTGGGCATCCATCAGTGGCGCCGCTCCAAAGGGTAGCCAAGGTCGTTCGGGAACACGGTATTTCAATACAAATGCCGAAATGCCCACCGACTGTGTCAGCCAACGAGCAATATCCGTGCCTTCCAAATCAAACGCCAGGTCATGGTAGGACCCACCGGGTGCAATAATCACGGCGGCATCACTGTGTGCGACCAGAAATGGAGTCAACGTGGAGAACGTGACATTGGTAATGGTCCGATCCCGGCATGGTTCGTTGGGTTTGTTTCGGTATCGACATGTGACTTGTTCCTTTCCAATGGTGCCCGGTCGTTCTCCGGGGATCCGCCCGTCGGGCCAAAGAGGAATGGGTGGATGAGGATTCTCCCATTTTTCGTTGGCTTTTGCCGTTGTTGGAAGGATGCCACAAGTCGACAGCAGTAGGACAGCCACTGATAGTGGAAGTAGGGCAACCATACTACATGTAGTAACTGCAGTCATGGTGTTTGACAGCATTCTCGCTAGCTGGCTAGAGCTCCGTTTCTGTAGCAGTAGAAGCAGCGGAAGAGTGATGGGAGGTAGATCAAAATAAAAAGGCGCTCTGCCCTCATTTTTGTGGACCGGTCTCATTTTTGTGGTCCTTAGGGAGAGGGTTAAACGGAAACACATCATCACCTTCCAACACATCCATTCGTGAGGTCACCTCACGATTTAAACATAGAAGGGGGTCTGGGGGTGGCTCGTGCAATTTACTTTGGCTCTTTTGAATAGGGCCAAAGAGTACAGGCTGAATCTAAGCTATCGAGACAAACGCAAGCCCGCTCCCGGTAAGACATTGGAATGCGAACCGGAACCTCTTGGAACGTTCATCGAAAAGACTTAAGAGCCATATACAGCCTTAACCTTAATCTCAACTGACATCACTGGCACATCAGTTCAAGAGCCGGTTAAGGTCTGGCCGTGGCTACCCCAAGATCCAGCTTTGTTTTGCCTTAAATTTCGCTATTTCAGCTTTTTTTGCTTTAAATTTCGCCTTTGGGCCAGGTAAACACCATTTTTTGATGAAATCGACCAGAATTTGCCCAACCACGGCCAGACCTTAGACGGCAAATCCTTCATTTTGAACTGATGTGCTGGGATCGATCGACCCAAGCCACTCGTATCCTCCTTTTGTTGTCATTATTCCGTTCGATACCTCTATCTTTACTCTCTATTGACTCTATCAAGATGATGCTACTCCTCTATAGCGGCTACTCCTCTTAACAAAGGCTACTACTCAACACCATGACAGGCTCCTCTCGTTTGGTTGGTAGTGGCACCGGCAGCCGTTCGACGGATTGATGACAGGAGCTTCCGTTCGGCGGATCGATCGACCGATGACCATGACGCCTCCCTCTTTCACGAAACGAAGCCACCATGACACGGAGCGATCGATCGGAGCGACCACAACAACAGGCGACTACGGCTACTACTATTGCAACAACGACGCCTCGACAATGGCACGAGACGACGGATCGAACGAAACGACGGATCGATGACTTTGACTGGCTTTCTCTGCTGAGATCCATGACAAAGGTTGGAGATGGCCTATCCCGCGCAAGGAGAGTGCCTGTGAGTGTGTTGGGGAGCTAGTCCTCTGACCGGATAGGCCAGAACAATGTATTGGTTAAGCTAGAGACCATTTGGCCAACACTGTTGCCATGGTGGTAAATTTCAATCTTTTCTTTGTTATTCTTCTCTGTTCTGCTGTTTGCCGAACAAGCACGATTCGCGAAATGACCACTTCTGGGATCCCATTTCCGAAAACAGAAAAATAACCGTAAAAACGCTCACATTTTACACCTGTCAGCGGTAAAAGAAGTCATCCTGTACAAAAGCTGATTCTGCAATTATGAGGCCTTCTTGAAGTGTTTTTGGTGGGTTAAAGCATACACTAGTAATTAGTAAGGATTGAGTGTAGTAAAACCTTTCTCTCACATCAAACCATCACTTATGGATATGGTTTGAAATGTATATAGCCTTTAATTAATGAACTCCATAAAAAGAACACTGGAGAAGATCTCACAAAATATGTACTGTACAGTAAGGTTTCTCCAGTAACGAATGGGGAATGGGGTACAGTATGTAGTAGTAGTGGATTGGCTTGCCACATACGTACCAGCACTCACCGCACACTGATCTCCACATTTACACACCACACACCACACGACACCACCAACAACAGGAACACAATGGTGGAGGAACGGCTGATCGCTACTGCTACTCAGTATGTATTACGAGGCAAGCCTATTATCAGTGTGTTATTACTACTGTACTGATACTCTCCTTCATTGAATTTCTATGGTAAACAGGAGAGAATTGCAAGTTCGGCCGACAACAGGAGAGTTGAGTTGTTCTTTAATTATTTGAGTGACAGTCGATCGATTGCACCTCTACCGGTACGATATTATCCAAGCCTCACCCAATCCGACCCTCTCCGGTGCAGAAAGGAAAACCATCCCTCATTGAATTCTATGGACCATGGAATGGCAGTCAGTTCTCAAAAGCTTCAGGCTGGGACGGAATCTTCAGGCTGGGACCACAGGAATCTTCAGGCTGGGACCACAGCTTCAGGCTGGGACTACAGCTTCAGGCTGGGACAACAGCTTCAGGCTGGGACCACAGGAATCTTCAGACTGGGACCACAGCTTTAGGCTGGGACCACAGCTTCAGGCTGGGACCACAGCTTCAGGCTGGGACAACCGCTTCAGGCTGGGACCACAGCTTCAGGCTGGGACAAAGCTTCAGGCTGGGCTGGGACAACAGCTTCAGCCGATTCTTCACCTCATGATTAATTCCATCAGGCAGTTCCTGTATCTCTGCGTTTGTAGCCCTTATCTGAGCTTATTGTTGTCGTCCATGCATCCCTCATCAGCCATAGTGGCTTCTTGTTGGCATAGATTATGGTCTCAGTTCCAACTACTTTGACTTCGTTTTCACCGATCCTGACACAGTCCCCGTAACTACAAGCCACAGTTTCCGCCACCAGTCCTCAGTTACTCATCCCGTGCTAGTAGCCTTCTCTGATCCCTGCTATGCTTCTTCTAACACTTGCTTCACCACTTTCAGTTAGTTGTAGTAGTAATACTAGTGCAGCCACTTCGAAGTTTTTGTTTATGGGTGATGGGTTACAGTAAAGCACTCGGGATGGCCAGCGGTGCGAGAAAAGATCCACCGGTCTGGCCTCTGGCCGAACCTTCCTGCCCTAATCATCATGTGGCAAACCTCCACGATGAGGAGTCACTTCCCAAAGTCTGTCCAGTAAAGCAGCTCTAATGGCTTTCAAAGGATTTTTGCTTCTTCACGGACACGCAACCGCCGATACTCGGCCAAATTCAAAAATTGGATGTCATCATCCTTCTTTTCACAAGTTCGGCAAAGAGCACCACTCCTCCGAGGCTCTCCTCTCCTTGTCTTTGGCATCTACTAGTAGTAGTACAAGCGAGTAGTATTTCAGAATGGCAACATATGTGATTCGATGTCGACTGGTGTGGCTATCGCTGACAGTGGCCTTTTTGTTGGTTGCCTTGATGGCGTCCATGGCTTCTCCCGTGGTTGCTATTGATGTCGATGGTGGAGTAGAAGACTCCTCCACTATGACGTTACCATCAGATGGACACTTGAATTCTCACGTCATGATGGACTCTACTACTACTGGGAGTAGTAGTAGTAGCACTGGTAGTAACGACTGTAAATGCCGACAACACACACAACCTCCGCCGCAATCCACCACTGAAACTACAACGGGCGCTCGCATTTTTTACTTGGTAATGGTACACAATGTGTTTACACTCCAAGACGCGGTACGACTGTTTCGAGCACTCCGAGATCCTCGCCACAGCATTGTCTTTCACGTGGATCGCAAAGTCCACGATGCCATTGACTCCGGTTTCCCGAATAATGCGACGGAGCTGCAAAATGCACTGACAGCGCTGCAAGACGAGATGGACTCGTGTCCGTGTGGCAGTCGCGTGTACATGGATTCCGTCCACACAGTCCAATGGAGTCATTGGAGTATGAATCTACCCACGCTGTGGGGCATGCAAGTGGCAGTCACCAATCCCTTGTTCCAAGACAAGTGGGATGTGTTCATCAACCTCAGTGGAGACACGTATCCGGTCTACACTCCGGGTACAATGGCACAAATCTTTGGCCATCTCCAAAATTACAATTTTGTCACGTCTCGATCCTGTGAAACTGGTCTGATCCCCACCAATGTCTATGCCTTTCCCAAACATTGGCACAAACGGAAACATTACACCAACAACGACAATAGTCCACCACCCATTATTCACTACAATGACATTAGTAGTACTACTACTGTGAGTAGTAGTGGCAAGGGAACTCCCACCAGTGTCGAAATCAACTACTATTTTGGAAGTCAATGGGTCGCCTTGCAACCCACATTTGTCCGATACCTCGTTACGGAATTGGCACGCAATGATAGCTTTCCCAGTCGTTATCGAGATCACCTTTTAAAGACTGGAAAAGTCATGACGGATGAAACATTTTTGCCCACGGTACTCATGCATACCCCGCCGTTCAACACCACCACATTGCCACGGGTCCACGACGAGGATGGTACTATTGTCTATGACAACAGTAACAATGACAATAACAATCTACAACTCCCTCCCATTCGCCATTTGCGCTACGAACGCATGGACGAACGCATTCCATCTCCATTGCGAGGATACTTTCCAAAACATCCGCGTTACGAAGTGCCCCAGCATCCTCCTCCCAATATGATCCTTCCACCCGCACCCCATACGTGGGGACCTTACTATTTGGGAACGTATGATTTGGCCGATATTGCCGACAGTGGAGCACTCTTTATCAGAAAAGTATCCAGTCGCATTGACGACAATCTATTTCATCTATTGCCCGTCGATTCGTGGCAACAAATTCCACGCATTCAATGGCCGACTGCGGGAATACAAGTGTCGGCCGTGCCCAATTGGCAAGACGAAAAACGACAATTGATGCAAAACGCCGTCCGGCAAGCAACAAAAGAAGGACAGGAAGTACCCACCAATTTCAAACGAGAGTTGGGGCGGTTGCAAGCCGAACATGATACTGCCGCAGAGCAACAACAACCAGTGGAAGAAGAAGAAGAGTATGAGACTGGTGATTCCGACAATTTGGATCCTGAATCATCGTCTACAACACAGCCGCGGGGAAGAGTACAACGTGAATTACAGGGGACAACCTCCTCCGATAGCAACAAAAACGGCGACAAAGAAGGGGAAGACCTCTAGTGACACTATCAACGAGATACCGCTGATGCCATCTCTACACGCTAGACAAGACAGTCTGGGGTTGTGCCAGTGCCGTCGATGTTGCCTATTCGGTTCGACTAAACACCAACCAATCAATTCTCCAAGTGCTGCGTGGGAAAAGCACGGTACGCTGCAAGGGGAGCACATGTGACGACACTGTAGGTAGCTCCCAATCAAGCGACCAAGGGAATTTAGCACGTTCCCAATGACAACCAGGAAAAGCCCAAAATGGCCATTCAAGGTACTCCCCTTCGGTTTGGTTGAGACTTGTTACGGTAGTACCGTACAGTAAACAGAGTTGCCATTTACTAGCACAGTTCCCGTATGTATTGCAGAGGCCACGCACAACTCAATGTTTTTATCAACATTCCCTGGACATCCAAAAAGTCCCTTGTCCCAGAATAGCTACTGAGTATAATACTGTAATGCATATTTTTAGCGAGGACGCATTCATCTGGCAAGCAAGTGTCTGTATTGTTGTAGGTACAATCTAGACTAATAGTAATATTATTATATTCACAACGCCAATGGCAGTTCTTCAATGTACATCAAATGATCTGTATAATCTACCAAGCACTCGGTCCAATTTCCTGGCATGCAAGTGGATCGTGTCAGTCTCTTGGTGGCAAACACACGGGACGAATCAATCCCTGCATCTCCATACGCCAAGAAATCGGTAGTGCTATCTCCGTAAGCGTACTGAAACTCCAACCCCAACACTTCCGTCATGTTCTGAATGGCCATGCGCTTGTACTCGCGTGTGGCTTCCTCGTTGACCAATGCGTGAGGAGCAAACACCATGGCAGTCAGATCCTCGAGGGGGAAACCCCACATGGACAAGACGGCCCGAGTGTACCATTGCAGCCTCTGAGAACGTGCCGTCAACAAGACTACTTCGTATCCAAGATCCAGATAGGCCTCGACGGCATCTTTGGACTTTTTTCTCACCAGCCAGTGGCCAATCTGAAACAAATCCGGAGTGAGTGTGCCGTCAATGTCAAAGATCACGGCATGACGACCTTCGCATAGTACAAAACTACTGAGCAACAGAAGGATGACATGGATAACTGTCCGTAAGAATGGATGGTGCATGTTGTGGTTGACCAAAGATTTGGAGAATGTAGCTATCATAGGGTCGTTGCAGCAACCCCAATGATCACTTGGCGTGTGTTTAGTGTTCCTCGCCAAAGCTCTCTGGCGACACTAAATTATTATTGTTATTCTTGCAAATGCCACGAGTGGGGATCGAGTCGTATGTACCGGTATCATACATGTAGTTTTGTTGCTTCAACTGTGACTGGCTGGCTCTTCTTCGCACCGCAGAACCAACGGCAACCGTGCACCGGAGCTTCTCTCACAATTTGAAAGAGACATTTACCCTTCCCTAAAATGTGAAAATTACCCCCTGCTCCGCACCTCCGCTGGCTTAACAAAGATTTAACGACCGGCACTAGAAAAATCCTTGATGCGCACGAACCAAAGAACAAGTTTTGACAATAGATAAACGTTAGGCTACTTTAGATTTTGAATGCTAAATAAATCACGACTGTTGAGGTCTGGCGTCCAGAGAGATGCTTCCAAGCCAAGTCGGCATTCGAACTGAACAAAAAAGCCACCATGAGCTTGCTTCCGCTGTTGCGGCCGATGTTTGCGTTTGCACGTTGCTCTACATCTTCCTTTCGAAAGACTTGAGGGGAGTCATGGCTTGGGAGAGTTCGGGCTCAAGCTCGAAGGAATCATCATTGCTTGGTGATGGAATTTTTGGCTTCCTTGGTTCACGGAGCCTCTTGCGGCTTCGCGAATTGGCAATCGACTTGGTTTCCATGGTTGCTTTCTTTTCCTTCTTTTCTTTGGGTACAGTTGGAGTTTCCGTGTTGACCGAGGCGACAGCAGCAGACTCATGAAGGTGCGCCTTTCGGCCAAAGAATTGAAGGGTGACAAAGTGTTTAGATTTGGTTGTAAGAAGAAGAGCCGAGTCCGAGACCACAACCACCTTGTCAACCTTGGCGTGTTGCTTCAAATGCTGAACAAGCTCGTTGAATTTTGTATCAGGGAAGACTACATCACTGCAGAAGGTTGCAACCATCCTGGAGTCTTCGTTTTTGCCAATCGCATGATCAATCGCATTGTAGAGCTTTCCAGAGTCTCGGGCGGAAGGGAGCACCAGTTTTGTCTCGGCCTCTCCTGCAACGAGGATGTGCATCCGGCTTGTGCTATATTGAGTGGTCATGTTGATAGGCGGCAGCTTGTGATTGTGCCAAGGAAGAGGAAGTGGCTCTGGAGGATACTGATCAAGATTGGCGCCAATATTTTGCATCAAAGCCTCGAATTTTCTTCAATTTGAATTTGGCTTCCGGTTGTTGGCTTCCGATTTGACCACTCCCATCACTCACAATCTACGAAATCAATGCCAAAGATGTGGTCCGTCCTTGCAGATCTTAGAGGAGTACAAGCGGAGTCAGATGCCGTCATGGAGTATACGGTGTGTGGACGACCAAGAGACAGTGTGGTTGGAAGCATGTGCCTCCAACGTTATTCCGAGTCTCCTCTCTTTCGGCTCATTGTCTATGGAGCCGAGGAGGGTGATATCGTTGCTTGTTTCTGCCTCCCTGTCGACTATGCTTGGGGGTTTTCCTGGAAGAAAGTGAGAAGTGCAAATGCTACAAGAGCAATCAAATTGGAGTGCAAGTTTCACTCGGAGAGCATTGAAGCCTTGGAGTCTTTCATCCTTCGGATGCCCTACGGTGGAGAGGCAGAGCTGTTTGTGCAGGGGTTCCTCTTTGCTGAGCAGTGCGTTCGAGATTCTTTGTCGAGTATTGAATAAGTAAGTCGGTCAATATCATTTGATGTCTCGAGTCCTCGGTAGATATACGTAATCGAAAAATATAGGAATGAAATGGAATCAACAACAGAAAATGATGACACCGCGGAACAACTCGTTGCCGAATCGACTCTGGAGCTCCTACAAACGCTCCTGACTAGATTGAAGAGTAGGCGATGGTTTGTAGTTCCGACATCAATCGATTTAGCTTTAGCGAACAATAGTATCAGCACTGTTCTCTCCTTAGAATATGCAACTATTTACCACATGGTGTTAGCTACGGGCATTGTTGTCGAAACCACCAACGCTGACGGAATCGCTACCACTGAATTGTGCAGCAATGAATCGATCGCAGCCCTTAACCAGCGATTTAAAAGGAACAAGCTTCAGTTTCGGAAAGTGGAAATGAGACTGAATGGTAACAGTGTCCCTCGTGAATTGCTGTTTGTTGTTCGGAACAAGCCAAGGGCGACAGAGGCGAATCCATCCATTAACTTCCCTGACAGTCAAGTGCTAGATAGCGAGGGCAATCGAATCCGGCGTCAAGTGCATAAGAAGTCGCCCGTCTACTTTGTGACTCAAGGAGTGGCAACGAACAAAAAGATAAGGAGACTCAAAGATGCCATCAATCGATGGAAAGGCACTTACACCGAACACGTATCAGAAAACCAAGACAATCACTCAACCACACCAGGCCACAGTGGCAGCAAGTCTGATTCGGCAAAGCGATCGAGAGCAATGATGGCACCAGTCGCCACTCCGCATTCAAATCCACGAAGACGTATATCATTCAGTCATGCTGTCATTATTCCGAGAACAACAACAACACCAAACAACGGAGAGCAAGTTGAGGAGATCGAAGCAATCTTGCCACCGGAAGATGATTCGCGAGATATTGAGAGCGGCCAACAAACAAGCAATACAGAGGACCAAGCAGCAGACGATGACTCTTACCTTGATTCAAATCCATTCAATTTTTCATCTTATGAAGAGCTGTTGTCTCCCCACGATTGGAAGGAACCAGCGGAAATGACTCTGGCAAAAGAGCTTGACTTCACGAGGCTTGTGGACGGCCGAAGGCCATCTCGTTTTGGTGATGGCTACGTTGATCTTGTCAAGCGAAAGAGACCAGACGATTCGATGCGATGGATCATACTGTGTGTGGCAAGGACTTGGGGATATGCAATCCCTGGGCTGGAGAAGAAGAAAAAGCTTGCCATAGCGGATGCAGCCTGCAGAATGGTTGCTTTCGACGCTGGATTTCACAAACCTCCGAAAGGCCATCGCGTGAAGTACTGGAATCAACAGTTCGAGCTGTCACTGAAGACTGGACGTGTTGTACTGCAAGATGCACTGACATTCCTCGAAGGAAATCACCGCGGATCTTACCTCTCAACCTTCGAGCAATCTTACCCTGGCTACATCTTATCTCTGTTTCGGCGAGCGCAAAGACAAGAAGAGATTGGAGACGAAGCATCGTACCTCGAAATTGCTGAGAAAATGCTCGAGCTCTCAAGGTTGGAAGAAGACGATGAAAAACACTTGAAAACCATCTCAGAATTCCAGCTTCGCAGTTGGTTTGGTTCAATGAATGGCAAGGCAAAAGCAACCGTCACAAGACCTATTCTGACAGAAGAGAAGAAGAGGCAAAGAGTGATTTGGGCACAAGAAAGACTTACAGAACTGGAGCAGCATTATGTGGAGGGCTTGGCCATCCGCACCATGGCCGAAGAAGACTCTGATGCCAACTCCGTCGCATCCAAAGAAGGAGACAACTCTCGAGAGCCACACTCTGGTCCACCATACTATTGTTTCCTCGACGAGAAATGGTTCTATATGGTCTCAAAGAGAAGAAAGAGAAAGATCTTGCCACAACAAAAAGGCGAGCTTCTCAGCACCGATGAGATCTATCCTCCACGACGTGTTGCGAGCCGCCGATTTACCAAAAAGGTCATGTTCATGGGAGTGGTTGCTTGCCCCCATCCAGATAAAGGATTTGACGGAAAAATCCTGCTAAAGAGAGTGAGTGAAACCAAAATCAGCCAACGTGCAACTCACTTTAAGCAGATTGTTGATAATTACTCGACGAACAAAGACATTCACGACAAATGGAAACATCTCCATCTGCCCACGATGAAAGTCAAAGATCTTCTCGATGCGATCCAAGCTGTTACTCATTGGGAGATTGATCAAGAAACGCGAGATCGTCTCGTATTGCGGTACCCTTCATTTACTGCTTCAGGCAAAAAGAAGTGGACAACAATGAGTGAAGAAGAATTTGTTGAGCTGGGAAAATTAATCCAAACAAAAGCAACAAGCCAAAACAAAGTCCCACTGACACTCAAACACATTACCCTTTCATTCGTTCGCAGAAAGGGAGATGAGTACGAGCAGGATGTTACTTGTGATTCCAAATTCATGACTGAGCATATGCTCGAAATAGGAAAAGCAATCCGAGAAGCTCATCATTGGGTTCCTCCAGAACAAGAGATTTATCTGATCATGGACAACGCTGGAGGACATGGCACAAAGGATTGTATTCATGAGTACTTCCAGAAACTGAAAGAACAATACAATGTAAAAGTGATTTGGCAAGTGGCAAGGAGCCCAGAGACAAACCTGCTTGATCTTGGAGTGTGGATGGGCTTGCAAAATTGGGTGGAGAAACTTCACCGACGGAGAACGAAGACCAGTGCAGAAGCCTTGTCACGAACTGTACTCGAGGCTTGGGAAGGCTATGACTCAAATCGAAGCTTTCGCAACATATTCAAGCGCTGGGATAAGGTACTGCGTCTCATTCTCGCTGGCAATGGTGACAATAATCTCGTCGACAAGGCCAGAAAAAAAGTCATTGTGCCGATCGTAATCCGACCGCAACAAGCAACGGAGCCTGCCAATGAGGACGCAGCAGCTGCGGATGACAACGAGTGTCTATTTGTGGAAGAAGAAGAGGTAGTGAGAGAGCTGGAGGAGGCCGGTGTTGGAGAAGATGAGGACTGATTGGCCATGGTCGATCCTTGCTTGTGGTTGCAACAAGGTGGTGGTGGTTGCTGTTGCGAAATTTGGCTATGAGACTGATTGATTTAAGGGGTTAATACCGTATTCTAAGGTCAAAACTTGTTTTAGTCTTTGGGAACGGCTATAAATCTTTCGACGGGGGTAATTTTCACATTTTAGGGAAGGGTAGTATATTTCACACAATTACTTCTCTGATACCACTGCAGGTCTACAAGGACCGGTAGGTTCTGGCATAACCCGATTTAAAACAAAGTGGGGTTTAGAGTAGGTTGTCTACGGAATCCAGCAGGCTTCTAAAGGCAGAGAAGAGTTGAAATGGAGGACTAGGGTCCGTGGGATAGAGCGAAAGCAATTGAGGACCAGCCTGGGGGCCAATTGGCTTGGCTTTGCGGGGGAAATCCACGGAGACATACTCAGAGTAATGTATTAATTTAAAAAAACAGTTATTGTACGGTGCGGTATGTCTTTTTGGCCATGCAAGCTGCACACAGTAGGATTTGTTGTCTTGCTTTTTTTTTCTTGCTTCTTAAAGACAAGGTTTGGTAGTATCCCCTGTGGGACATCCTGGTATAACTTGTAGCAGTCTTTCAAGCTCCACCTTCTCCAGGCTGCCACCAGTCTTTATCAAAATTCTGCACTCAATCTATAAACTGCTTTTGTCGTTTGATCTTTTGGTGTAGTATCTCTGGTGTCTAGGGTTTCCACAATGGGACGGCTGGACCAAACAGAACTTGATGAAAAATGCTCTCTGTCAGACTGTTTACTTTCTCTCTTCCTTTTCAGATTGTTGTTGTGTCATGATGCGCTCTTGATATGTTCGATACTCGGGAAACATACGACAGTAGGGTTCCTTCAGTTTGGCTCGTTCCTGGATGTACACTTGTCGCTGGACGTGTCCGTGCATGGACGGCTCAATGTATCCATTCTTTTCCAAATATTGGTATAATGGATTGACCACCAGGTCATTGGACCAGCCATTGACCATGGAAAAGTTGCAATCGAATCTTGTATGGTGTAGATGATGGGCCTTGGCGTCCACAATCAACCCAAGGGCCATGAGTTGATTGAGGCAGGCTTGGACATGCGGGTGCTTTTTCCAAATGTTATGTGCTGCCGCATGAAAGACTTGTACGTGCATACCACAAGTGACAAAGACGGTCCACGCAAATGCGGTGTAGGGACTAGTGATGATCCCGCAGCCATAAAGTGTCACATAGACCAGGAAAAAGGGAAATGCCATTGCTCCAGTCGTTAAAATACCCGATTCCAGTATATCATCGAAATGCCAATTCTGTTGGACGGCATGATGACGCTGAAATCCCCACGCCGCGAGTTCCAAAACTGACATTTTGTTGGGTGTATTCATGCTCAATGGAATGGTATCAAACCAGACATGGACCAGCCCCGTCGCCAAGTCCACCAAAAAGTAACCCACCAGAAAGGCTACTAGAAATCCCATTGGTTGTGGCGGAGAAGAAGACGATCGAGACAGCTGAACGACAATGTAGAGGGATTCCCATGGCATGGGAAGAATCAAGGCGGCTCTCAGGAGGGAGAATGGATGCGACAGTGTCTCGAGAATGGGTTTCTTTCGAACGCGATATTGCATCTTGGTGAAATGAGCGGCTTGTGTCGCCTCAAATTCCTCCATGTGTTCTTGTTCTGCTGCTGTGAGGCCACACATGGTTTAATCGATTGGTGGTATTGGTATTGGTATTGATATTCAAGGAAGATGAGTTTTATGAACGCTATTATTGGTCGTTGCGTATCGAACAACATGTGCGCATACACGGAACAACTTGTTGCCGTAGGTTACATCTAGCTAGAAAGAGGCTTTGTGTACAGTCGTACAAGTGGGCTCATCCAAGAACAAGACCAGCATTTGGATGTGTAATAGCGCAGAGAGCACCACAATCGAGACAACGGACACACAAGGTTCGGAACGTTCGTGCCGATGTTCAAGTCGAACCCACGCGATTGTCCCGTTGAGCCTTCCGTGCACCTTTGAAGCTCGAAGTAACCGTTGGAAGATGTGCTGGTTGTCAAGCCCTCTGCATGAAGCCGGGTGATGTGGGGAAAGGCTTGCTCGTGGGACATGCTTTTGGTGGATATATGGGTCAATGTTACAGCGGTGGTACTGGGACACTGGGACTGAGCTCTTTTCAATCTCCCCAATAATGCGCCGCCTCAAGCATCTGGCCACAAATCGGGCTTCGGTGCCGAGCCTCTGCCCATTCGAGTAGCTACATGTACAGTACACTCTTTTTCTGCCAGGTGGTCGATGTTGTCGGGACCTGGCATCACTTACTTGATTAGAGCATGGGATGCAAGGATCGATGCAAAGCTATCTGGCAGCACAATATTTGAATGCTGGCTGCTTCTTCCAGGCAGTAGCAGTTAGTTGTTTCATGTGAGGTATCCCCCACCTTTAGTACCCAGCATCATGACAGCTATTGGATCCAGAAACAATGTCCGGGAAGCTCGGACGCTACGTACCGTATACTCGAGCTTGATCGAGACACGTGTCATTTTCGTCCTGCTCATGGCATGCCTGGTTTTCATTTCCTACTTTGAGAGCAATTCGGAAGAAGTGCAGCTCTTGCGATCAACTAGCTGGCGTTCGTTGATAGAACGGGTGGATGTTGGAGCATTGCCAAAGTGGGGGGAGGAGGAGGAGGAGATTGTCGAAAGAGCCGATGCAGCTCCCAGAGGACTGAGGAGGTCTCCTCTGGACATACCCGAAGGTGAAGCGGTTGCGTTACCATCTATCCGAACTGAAGTGCAGGTCGATCGAAAGCATTACGGAGGACATGGGGATAAGCAACATCTCGGAGGTTTTACAACATACGACAAGGACGGGGTATCGCCATGGACATGGAAGTACATGGTGGAGACGCTCGGTGTCAAGAGTATCATGGACGTGGGCTGCGGTAAGTAGTTCAAAGAGGTCGACTTTTGGCTCAAAGGGAAAACAAGCGAAAGCAAATGCTCAAATTGATCTCTTCGGCGGCAGGCAAGGGAGTCTCATCCCTTTGGTTTGTGCACCACGGTCTCAAGACATTGTGCTTGGAAGGGAGCCATGATGCTGTGGAGAACACACTGCTGCCCCATCCCGAGAAGCACATTGTGGAACACGACTTTAGCCGTGGCCCGTACTGGCCAGCAGATACGTATGATGCCGTTTGGTCGGTGGAGTTCGCCGAGCACGTGGGACGTAACTTCCACCACAACTACATTCAAGCCTTCCGAAAGGCTGCCCTGATCTTTGTAACGCACAGTCAGTGGGGTGGCTGGTGAGTTGGTTGTGCCGATGTTGCCAAGCATGCATCAGTCATGTTCCGTGTTGTTCTCTGGTATCAATCTCAATCGCTTGCTTGTTCGTGGTCATTGACTATGTGCGATCATATCTTTCTAGGCACCACGTTGAAGTCCACGACGATGATTGGTGGATCAACAAGTTTGAAAGCTTTGGATTCCGCTACTCTCCCAGTCTCACCAAACAGATCCGAAAAGTTGCCTCCGAAGAGCGCGACCATTGCAAGGACAAGAACAATGAAGACGATCCTGCCTGTGTTGGTCCGGACGGCAAGCTCTACAGTGCCACGCACATTTGGCTTCACATGCAAGTCTTTATCAATCCCATGGTAGCCTCTCTTCCAGAACATGCACACCTGTTTGCTGAAAAAGGATGCTTTGAGAAACGAGAAAATGGAAAGTTTGTCAACCGCGACTGCGGCCAATCAAGTAATGGCGCTGCGACTGCGGAGAGCGTCTTGCCCGAATCTTTCTTGCCACTGAAATTGACACCGAAACAGGATAAGAAATGGTTCCGTGCTATTCAGGAGCACATTGAGGAGGAGACGACGGGAAGTACCAGTAGTGACAGTTGAGCAATTGCTGGTGCGTAGTACAACAGTTGAACATACATCATTAGGACAGCATGAAATCTTTGCATTTTAGGGATGTGGTATCGCGAAGCTCTTTTAGCCAGGACGTTGCAACGCGGATAACACCTAGCAACTAGAAGAAAGGAGAAACAAGAATGTAGCTGCCATCTCTTCAATTCAATTAATCAAAGAGATGCCACACAGCCATTGACAAGCAACTTTGTTGGCAACTGGCTGCTCTGAAGGGGTGATGGCCAAGTTGCTTCCTATTATCGTATGGAAGTTCATTTTTGCCACAGCTTCAGAATAGGCAGGGACAACCTCACCCACAATGAGCGATTAAGGCAGAGGCAAAGACAGAAATCCAGCAGTAGCTTGCCCACACAGAGCATTGGGAAGAAGTCTCCCAGGACAGCCAACCCCAGACCCCCCAGTGCCAAAAAGCCAGCCCGCATATTATATACAGTGCAAGCAAGAGACATGCCAGGATATCATATCCGTTCAAGTCAACAAAGGCCCCAACAAAGGCCCCAACAGAAGAAACATTCTGGAACAACATCTAGTACCAGGTAGTAGCTACGGTAGCTAGGTTGCCATGCATGTACACAAAGATCTGGTACAGTACCGTTGGTAGTTCCAGTGTGCACTGTATCCACTGGCAGCTCATCATGAGGAATTATTTATACGTGTCTCCCGAGGCATAAAATAGAGACATCCTATCTACATGTAGCTTTGTCTAACCATACCCTGCGGTAAGGTTTGTGGTTGCACAACTTGCATTGAAACAAAAAGTCACAATGACAGTCAATGACCGACCCCAAGATTGAATGAGATGTCCTTCCGTTTGAAGCGATCAAGAAATATGAGGCACCAAGACCAACCAAGCAACCTCACGACCATCCCCTCTTGCTAGCTAGCTTCCTGTCCTGACCAAATGGATCTGGCCTGAAGATCTCACAATGGTAAAACAAAGTCTCCACGAACAGCGAAAGCAGGAAAAGGCATTATTGAAAGAAAAACAAAAAGAACAAAAAGAAGTGAATATCATGGCGGAACGAGTCCGACAGCAACGGCAATTGCAAGAGGCAGCTCGAGCCCAAGTGGAATCGAAAGCGGCGTTGGACGCGTCCCGGCAAGCCGCTCGTCTTCATGGAATGGCTCGTTTGGTCTTGACGCTGTTGGCCGTTGTTTTCATGGCGGCCTTTTCTTTCTTGAGAGAAGGACGCGTCTTGATGAAATCGTCCGATGCCACGACAGTCCACGACAAGCATGCCGCCATTAGTAGTTTGCTGCATGATTACACCATCAACATGAGTGCCTTGGCCATGCCAAATTTGGAACCGTTTGACATGTCCAAGTACGACGCGATCCACTTGTACCATGTTCGAAAAGCCGGTGGTTCGACCATTCGAAAATACCTCGAAAATGTCGCCAAGCACCATGGACTCAAGTACTCGGTCAATGAAGGGTACGGCTACCGCGGAAAACAACATCGTAATAGAACACTCATGATTACCATGGTTCGAGATCCCCTGGCGCGAGCCGAGTCTTCGTATTGGTTTGAAGGAACGGTCAATGCCAGCAATCCACACAGTTTTCGGGATTGGGTGGAAAAACGAAAGGATTACCATGAATTCATGGCCGATGGACGAGGCTACTTTGTCTGGCAATGCGCGTCCAACTGCATGACCAAATGGTTTTCCGGCACTGTGCCAGGAAATCTCACCAAAGCCAAACACGTTCTCGAGCATGACTTTGATCTCATTATTCAACAAAATCGAATGGACGATCCTCGCTACAAGCGATGGATTTCCTTTCTGTTGGATGCACCAGAAGTCAAGTTGGATCACAGGAATCCATCCCGAAGAAATCATGTACCCAGACTGGCACAAGCAGGGCCTACTCCAGAAGATCGAGAATACTTGAGAGAAATCAATCAAGAAGATTTGGAACTGATGGATCACATTTTGCCAAGACGAAATGATCTGGATGGGTACATCTATTAGTTTGTCAGTCAGTCAGCCAGTCAGGCAATCAAATGAGGCGGTGGGCAGTAATAGACTTTTGTGGTGCTTGGAGGGATGGATGGATGCAGCTACAATACGGTACTAACCTCAAGATGGATGTCTTTAGGGGACGGATAGGATTATCGGTTCCCATCCATCACAGGCAGGCTGGCAAACATACCCATGCGGTACATTTATTTGTGCCTGCCAGTGGAGACGCATTTAAGCCAGTGTCTCCCGCTCCCTTTGGCCATGCGCACGCATCCTTTCGAATGGTCCTTTGGCTGTATGTTTCTTGAATCAATCAATCGTTTTGAATCTAGCTTGCTAGTAGCTATAGCTTTGGTGGCCGGTTGCGCCAGAGGACATCCAGCCCCCCCCCCCCCAAGAATACCAGTGTGCACCTTTAGAATAATAAACCTAAACTAATGACTATTGGGGGAAACATTGAAGCAGCCCAGCAAGCCTTGTAGAGGAGAGTAGTATGTAGGCAGGCACAATGCATCATATCTTCGTGCGCTGCATGCTTTCTTGGACTTTGCTGGGCAAGCCGATATATACTGTATGGACAGCAAAGGACTCTAGAAGGGACTCCCTGTGTGAGACCTGAGTGTGGACCCGACGGTAGCTTCCAGCATGTGGTCGTGCCATTCTCCTAAAGGAGCACTGCACCAGACAAATGGCACCAAATTCACGCGACTCTTCTCATCCGACTTCGGTCTAGACATAAGCAAAACTCCCTGCCAATGGAGACCCAATCAAGCTAGTGCCTCCCGCTCCCTTTGGCCAAGCCAATGCATTTGAATGGTCCCCTGTCTGTTTCTTTTTAATGAAGTAGCTTTGGGGACCAAATGCGTAGCTTTGGGGACCAAATGCGTCAGAGGACATCCAACCCCCGAATACCAGTGTGCACCGAGGAAACTAAACTAAACTAATACCCTTTGGGTGAAAGATTGAAGCAGCAGAGCAAGCCCAACCCTTGTTAAGAATAGTACTGTAGGCAGGCACAATGCATGATATCTTCGTCCGAGCAGCTTGCTTTCTCGCACTTTGTGGGGCAAGGCGGTCATGGACAGCAAGACAGCAAGGGACTGGAAGGGACTCCCTGAGACCTGAGTGTGGACCATTGTGTGGACCATTAAATAAATTTTCCATTAGAAAGTCTTGGCACCGGACCACCGGTCCGCTTCTACTGGCTACTCAAGGAATGGATGACACGCAATGAGATAGATGTACATGCAGTGCCCGTGATCAATAATTATTTATTACAGTGTACTGTGGTAGTTTTTTCGGTACCGGTACCATCGTACCATCTCAAAGCTTCCTGATACCTCCCAGCTGGCAGAAACCATTGGGCAATGACATCGTCAGAATCGCACCAGTAGTGTGATGAAGCTGGTCAACCATCTGCTGCTGGCACTGATTGCTTGGTCTTTCATGTAACGGTACCGTACTAGCTAGTCTAGACTACTCAGTACATGTATGTCATAGCAAGTACTCTCGGGCTTCCCAGGAGCCTTTCAGTTGGCCACGCCCTATTCCTTCACGCATGGCTTTGGCTAATCCGATTTCAAGGAATTCCCAAGGAATTCCAGTAGTCGGGGAATTCCTGCAAGGGGTAGACAACTGCTAAGTCATCAGCCGAAGGCCACTTACTTTTGGCCAAAGCAACCCGCCAAAAACAACCACTGTGACCAGCCATGAACCAAAATTAATTATTAATCTCTTAATAAAACAACTTGACCGATGAGAGATGAGAGCTCACAAAAAACAACCACCATGAACCATGAACCAAGGAAACACCAAAAAGGTTTCTATTGCGCATCATAAATAATATGGATATTATATATTTTTGACCACTATGGATTGATGGATTGCCTGTCAAAGGTGAAGAGTTGTAGTGGCACTGCGGAGTTATTAGTTAGGGACGTGCTTCACAAGATTGGAGGGAAGTCCGGAGGTCTTTTTAAATCTTTGCGACGAAGAACGTAAGTTCGATCCTCTTGGAAACTCTTTGAGGCCACATGTTGAACTAATTGCCCCGAGTTCTTTGTCCGACATAATGATAAAAATTGGAGACGACGTGGAATTATTAATCGCACATGTCTTTGTACGTTCAGTACAAGGCTATCTCAAGGTTTCTAATGCGTTTCTTGCCGAGAGACTCCACAATTTGTCCTGAATTCCGTCGAACGTAATACGTCAGCCCGCTCCACCTCAAGGAGAGCCCCTGAAACGCACGCGGTTGTATTATACGTATAACATTTTCACTATGTATTCTACAGCTCATACGTATTACACATATAACATTTTTAATATGTATTAGACAAGTTATACGTATACACAGATAACACAAGTGGAACAATTATTATACGTATTACATGTATTATGTGTTGTACGTATTTTACGTATAATACACAGCGACGAATTTTTGCTAAGTTTTTTTGCCAGGTGTTTTCTTAGCAAGGTGTTTTGCCAGGTGTTGGGAGGCAGAGAGGAAGATGCACTTTGCAGGCCATAATACTGACAGCTTATCAAGTAAAATGGACTCTTCCTATCTGAACTCTCTCATGTTGCTAGATACAATATCAATGATGAAGAATGGACTCCTGCTTCCATCATGTGTGAATGTAGCAACCTCACTAGCTGATGATACGCCAAGGAGATAAACATTATGGATACTCTGGGGTTCGATAATTATCGAATGGAGAAATCGACGGTGTATTGGCTACCTTCGATGTATCAATCTGTGATCCGGCGCATATTAAAGAATTTTTGATGCCATACTTTGTACTTCCTTGCAAGACTGCTGGCTTCCGCATCAAAAACAAGGGTTTTGATAAGAGGCGGGATCACATTACCATTATGTTGTCCCAGGAGTCGTTTTTACAAACAATAGGTCCCAAAGGACAGCAAAAACCACCCAGACTCAGCTTCCTGTTGAGGGGGAGGGTGTCAAATGTCCATTCTCTTTCAATGTTATATATAGCCAGGAACACAGACGATGGTATCTACCCAAGTTCCAGACAGGCAAACAAAGCTTCATCGTGGCCATGTACAACTAGAAGAGGCACAAGTGAAAGTGTTAAGTACTCATCTTGGCACAGAAGCCGTTACAATAGCGGAACAATGCCTAAAGAACCACCTCTCGCCAAGTGTTTGTAAAGACTTTACTTTATGAACGGACAGGCTCATCTCTAACTTTGAAACAAATCGAATCTCTAAGGAAGAGTTTGCATCAAGGAGTTGTCTTGTCTTTGGTGAAGCCAGACGGTACAATCTCTCAAGTACCG
>CAICTM010000324.1:0-76759 GCA_903772945.1 Seminavis robusta
CAGCCCAGGTCCAGGATAGTACAATATGTTGGCACCTCTCCTGTCCATTCAGAAAATTTTGGTTTGATCCGCAACCTTTCAACCGGATACCTTTCCCTCAGTACCATCTTGTCTTTGATGATTGGTTTGAGACATTTTACTCCTCAGAAGATCAACAACCTCTAGAGTGGACCAACATGTGCATTATCCAACGCTTCGAGCCCTATTTGATGAGGGCACTCCACCACCCTTAGCAGAAGAGTGGCTTACACCAGAGAAAAAGGCCATCAACCAACAACGATCTCATCTTCAGAAGATTCGACATGGGAGAAAATTCTGGCAGGATGACAAGAGAAAGATAAAAGGCTGATCTAACTTTCAAGCTCATTCTCAGCACAGCCCCAGGTTCAACACAGGGAGATTCCAGAACGTCTGCCACCACTTCAGACTCAAGATTTACCCTCTTCTTGGGACATGGAGCCTCCCACCATCAGTACTCCCACCACTGATGTCACATCGAGCCAATCTCTTCCCCTCGTCGTAATCCCAGTAGAAAAGCCCACAGCAAGAAGCCTGAGACTTTGAACAGTGGCCCCCAAGTTGAAGACATATGCGCGTTCTTCATCCCTGTTGGTTGTGCTTTAGCTTTGACCTTTGGGTTTACTCCAATTTCTGGGAAAATGATGCAATCTCAGGTGGATGTTTATTCACCTTTGACCAAAACCCAGGAATCGTTTCATTCTGGCATTCTTCAAAGCCCACTGGCTCTCAGGGCCAAAATTTCCAAAGACCTTGATCTCCCCTCTCTGAAGAAATCTCTGATGGGACCACATGCAGACCATTTTTGGGCAGCAATAGACAAAGAAATTGCAAGCATTGAAGGCAAAGGGAATTGGCACATAGTACAGCGTTCTTCTATGCCCTCACACCTAAAGGCGGTTCCTTGAACATGGGTGCAACGAATTAAGAGGTTACAAGACGGACAATTAAATAAGTTCAATCTAGATGGTGCTGAAGAGGAGACCTTCAGTCTTATGAAGGCGTCGCGTACCTTCCACTTGTTGGTTGGCCACCGTTAGAGCCGGTCTTCTTCTTGCAGCTGCCAATGGATGGGAATCGAGACAAGTTGGTTTTACTCTTGCTTTCTGTCAAAGCCCTCAGCCTGTCGACCAGCCACTGTACATGGAAATGCCTCAGTACTATCGACCAAAAGATTATGAAGGACAGGACTGTGTTTTGAAACTTGACAGATCCATCTATGGGCAGACCGATTCACCTATATTATTTTATGAGCATCTAAGTCGCGGGATGATCCAACATGGTTTCGAAACTCGGCAGCAGACCTATGTTTGTTTATTAATAAGGAGCATCAAATCATGGTATTTAATTATTGTGATGACCAATCTGGCTCAGTCCGGACAATGATCTGATTGGTTCCTATGCTTGGGCAGCTTCAGAAACTTGGATATGACCTCACTATGGAAGAAAACGGTGACATCTTTGGCTTCTTCGGCATTATTTGAAAAAAGGGAGACATGTTGGCTTACTTCAAAAGGGGCTCATCAATAATGTCATCGAATATACTGGTTTGTCTGACGCTAGCAAGAGCTTTCTCCTGCCGCCATCGATCCTCTCGGAGCTGACAACTGGGGGCCCCATTTGAAGAAGAGTGGGGCTATCCAGCTGCAGTTGGAATGCTTCTTTATATTGCGTCGAACACTCGCCCAGACATTCACATTTAGTGTGCACAGGTGGCACGATTCAGTCACAATCCCAGGCTTTCCCATGCTCAAGCAATCAAACGTATTCTTCGGTATCTGATTGGCACAAGTGACAAGGCATTTGTTTTAGCCCAAAACTTGATCAGGGACTTGACTGTTGGGTCGAAGCTGACTTCGCAGGATTGTATGGATATGAGCATGAACAGGATCCTGTATCCGTCAAGTCTCGCACTGGATTTGTCCTGACTATGTTTGGTTGCCCTATTATCTGGTACAGCAAGCTACAGACTGATATTACTTTTAGCTCCACTGCTGCCGAGTATGTTGCATTCAGCATGTCAATGAGGGAGCTGCTTCCTATGCGAGCTTTGCTCAAGGAATTGGCTAGCAAACTGAATATTGCGGTAATTACTGACTGTCTCGTGCGCTCTACATTGTTCTAAGACAACCAAGGTTGCTGTTCTCTTGTGAATGTTCCCAAGATGTCTGCGCGCAACAGGTATTTGGCATTGAAGTACCACTTCTTCACGTCCAATATCGGGGAGTCGAAGGGCATCGTGGTTAAGTATATTCCGACTCTGGAAAAACGGGCCTACATTTTCACTAATGGTTCTTTCGGCTCCACAGTTTGCTTGTCATTCGAAAGCTCTTCATGGGTGGTAATACACTCAGCAGTTGCTGGGGACTCTCTCTATCGTTTCTTGCATCAAGCTTCATTTCAGCTGTAAGGAGTGCGACGGGATACGCTATACATTCAGCTTTACAGCTTTACAACTTGGAGGCTTATTCTAGAACAATAATCAATAACTGCTCACTAATTTGGAAATACAAACTATACATCTCTAGATCGTTGATTAATCAATGCACAATGTGATATGTCGCAATTCGTCCTGGCCAATAACCTCATCATACGTCGCAAGACAAGAGACACTCAACACATCGTTATATGTTATATTTAACAGACGAGAGAAGGGAAACAAAAACCCTTACACTTGTTTTACTGGATCAAGGAGACAGCATCCGGACTTTAATTACCCAAACCATGCAAAGAGTTTACTCATGAAGATATCATGGGGCGTCCAAACAATTAGGACGCTTTCTAATGTAAGGGAATCGAAACCCATGACCAAAACGAAGTGTAGGGCACACTCGTGATTCCTGAGTTCCACGATAATAGAATTATGAATGGAATTTGACACGTCACCAAGAATTGGGGGCCGCAGACATGATCATATGGTCAAAAACACTTCTCTTCGACCTAAGAATACAGTTTGATTTTCACTACCATGTCATTGAGTGGAACAGCGTATTCTTCCCTGCGAAAGATGGCATTCAAAATAAAAAGGAGAACTTCTCCATTCCCGATTCTGCAGCGTAAGCGACAATCAGATAAGTCTAAGAGATTTTTGATACGAAATACGAACAAACAGACTTAAGCAGAGATGCCAGAGTCGAACCAGTTAAATAAGGAAGAGAAGAACTTGCCCTCATGCCTTTCAACAAAGTGCTTCTCCCAGTCGAGATAATTTTGGAGAAGTTGCGAATGGACGATAGAAGTAGAACTTCGTTCCGACTAAATCTATTATAACTAGGGCTCACCCTACTTCCACGGGTCCATACCAACACTCTTAGATGGGAGGTTGAACGTCTCTGAGATGGCAGGAGTACATCAAGAAAGGTGAATCGTTCCAGTGGGCGGCACCAACTTATTTATCATTACCCAAGAAAGAGTGGATCTAAACGGATCTCTCTGATTCCGGGAACTGAACAAAAGAGATCAAGCGAAGCCTTATCTATCCAAAAATACGGAATCATTGAACCTTTAAGTTGATTCAAGTGCCCTACTATGTCTAGACCTGACGATGTTACACTACACATCGAAGACTTACCTCACTCGAAGCACACTGTGTACCATTGCGACTTCACGATAGGGGGAAAGATGAGTACCTGAGGTTGCAATGGGCCTATTGTAATAGTCCGACATCTTCCAAAGGAAGATGAAAACTGCATGCATGACTTAAGAATTGTCCGTGCATACGTTGATGATCTAACTCATCCTAACTGACGTGATCATGGCATCGCGTTGAATAATAGATGACATTTCTCCAAAACTTCAAGAAGTACGGGGTTTAAATACATACCAGCTTCTCAGAAAGAACTTGAGTATCTAGACAAATTGGATATCGAGAAGATAACCAACCTTTAACTAAAAGATAATAGATGCGATCCAACTATCGCTCTCCTACGAAAAGAAGGAACTTCGTGATTCATGGACCAATGACTACCAAGGGCTGCTCCAAGACGCAGAACGGAGTAACCATCGTTTGAAACACACGTGGGTTAGCCCAGTACCATGACCGGTTGGGTTAATGGACAGAGACGTGAGGATCCGCGCAGAAGTCGAGAAAACACTCCGGATGAATATGACTTCGACCAAGTTCACAGCGCGTCAATCGTGACAAGATTCTCACATCATCCTTTTCAAAGCAAATGGAATAATATTAAGGAACGTGCCAACGACTTATCCAGAAAAACACCGATAAGGAGAACACGCACGTGTCCCTCATCAACACAATGTCAACGATACTATATTCATCAGTATCAAACGTTAGTACGGTCAGCACAAGGTCCTTACAATATGACCGAGTCAATAACAATGGCACTGTACGGCTCCGACATACTACCGCAAGCGGCACAGTCTACCAGACTTGGAACATAAGGTATTTACCCCATACAAGGCCTGATCCCTTGTAGGATTGCCATCGTGCGACGCAACATGTCTACATCCAACTCGAGAGTGCCCGCACTTTAATTCATATGTTCTCCTTGTCCGACTGATGTCGTGCCTTCGTGACCCTTGTCAGGGGCAATGCAATACACGGCTCTTAGCCTTATTCGCGACTCGATCCTAGATAGGGTTTGAGTTCGACTCATGACTGAGTCTCTTCGTGAATAGTCATGAGACAGGGTTCTCAATGACCGCTATGGTCATACTAGGTTTGTGATTGAAACATCGTCTAGTATTATAGCCAGCGTGGAGCACTTCCACGCTACTAGATAAATGCTAGACGAATCTTTCCACGCGTTCCGTTTTTGGATCGTGGAGTGAGTAGGATTGCTACCGCAACCTAATCTTCACACTCTACAGTTCTCCCGCGGGAGTTCAGATCTACGATCTTTGATTGTGGATCTCTCTCGTTGATTAGTTTTCATAGCTTTCTAATTCCTCTCATAACTTTCTTCTCTCAAACTCAAAACACTCGAAAGATCTTTACACTAGCTTTTAGCGTAGTGCAATAGGTCGAGTACTTCGTTAATAAGGAATGAAGCTGTTCCTGCTCTTCCTTATTCACCTGTTTTGACTTTGGCAACCGCTTAAGTCAGCTTGTTCGTATTTCGCACAAGAATCTTCTTGAGAATCTGCACTGTCGTCAACAGAGTAGGATCAGGAATGAAGAAATTCTTTCTTCTATTGGTGTCGCTATTTTCATAGGGAATGATGCTCCATCCACCATTCACTGACATGGTAGGAATCGAACTTAAATCCTAAGTCGGAGAGAGAATGTCTCGACCTATGATCATGTATTACGCCCCCAAGCTCTTGGTGACGTGTAAATCCCATCGATATTCTATTTCGTGGAATTCAGGAATCATGAATGCACCTTTGCATTCGTGCTGGTGTTTAAATTCCTGCAGGGGTAGTCCACATGGTTTGGACGCCCCAAAGATCCTTCATGCGTAATTTCTTAGCATGAGTTTGAGCAATCAAAGTTCCGGGATGCTCCTGTATCAGTAAGCAAGGAGTGTAACGGGTTTTGGTTTCCTTTTTCTCGTTTGTAAAATCTAACTAGACGATATAGGTTTGAGGTCTCTTGTCTTGCGACGTTTACGAGGTGGTTGGCCACGGACGGGTTAACGATGCTAAATATAGATCATCAGAGTCTAGTTGAGCAGCTTCTAGGCAATCATCTAATTTGCCGTAGAGTTCATCGGTTGCAAACAATTCTTGTTTACTAGTTAGCGAGATATCTTCATCACTTTGGTATGAGAAATCGTAACATGGTTCCGTTGAGTCATCATCCTGGCCTAATCCTCAGATAGAGATTTCTCCATTCAAGTGATTGAAATCGATAGAGGAGTTGTCCTCGTTATCAGAGTCTTCTGATTTGCGCTTGGCAACATGGTTGCGAAGTTTGCAGGTGGTTGCACGAGTATCGTCGATCTCGGTGTCTTCGTCATTGTCGATGAGAGGAAGAATGGGTTTGTCACGCAACTGTTTCTCGAAGTTGCTGAACGCATGTTTTCCTTGAGCCATCTTCATGGTGAAAGAATAGATTGAGGGTAGCTGAAAGCTATTGTGTTTGTTAACAAAATGCACTACGCTAAAAGCTAGTGTAAAGATCTTTCGAGTGTTTTTGAGTTTGAGAGAATGAAAGTTATGAGAGAGATTAGAAAGCTATGAAAACTAATCAACGAGAGAGATCATCATCAAGGGATCGTAGATCTGGCCTCCCGCGGGAGACTATAAAGTGTGATAGAGTAGGTTGCGGTAGTAATCCTACGTATCTCCACGATCCTAAAACGGAACGCGTGGAAGGTTTGTCTAGCATGGATCTAGTAGCGTGGAAGTACTCCACGCTGGCTATATATCTAGGGCGATGTTTCATCATCAACCTAGTATGACTAGAGCGGTCATTGAGAACCCTGTCTCGAATGACTATTCACGAGAGACTCAGTCATGAGTCGAACTCAAACCCTATCTAGGATCGAGTCGCGAATAAGGCTAAGAGCCGTGTATTGCACCCTTCCACCCTCACAGCATCACTTCTTTCGACTGTGTTTGATCCAACTACTCAGCCGCCCTACCCATTTTAAACAATCTTGGCTGCAAAATCTCCATGCTGCGCTTGATCGTGAAGATCGACGCCGCATGCTCCTCACAGAAGACCGCTCTTCCTCTGCCCTCTACCTCTGGATGAAAACTGGCAGACTGCTCTCTTCCCAACCCCCCTTGACATCTCTCTTCTGTCATTCCACACAACTCTATACCCCTCTCTGAACAAGTCCCAATCACACTGTCCCCACTATGTGATACCCCCTTCTCTCGTCTGGCATTCTGTCTTGTCCTGTGCTCCCTTTCCATATGTTACTGTTCCCAGAATGACCAATTCTACTCCTTCACCTGTGCCAATAGCGCCAGGTGTTGAAGGAGTGAAACAAAAGCAATCAGCCTTCGGCGCAATAGTACCTTTAGATATTTAACTAATACTAATCATTGTGCGTTACCGTTACTGCTGAGAGATCAAAAGAGAGTCCACGACCTTGAAGCCAGCACGGCTGGCAGGCATAACTGTAGGTGCTGCCATCATTCCAGCATTGGCATTGGAATGGCTAAGCAGCAACAAGATAACAAGCAGCAAGTGCTCACTCTCTTTACATCAACAACTGTCAAGGTTGCTGTCCAAAGCCTGCCTTTTCCCCTGATCCCTACCCGCCCACCCAGTGGTCAGAAGAAGCATTCAGTCAGCATTCTGGTTCCAGTGCTGATCATGACATCAGCCCTGCTCTCCCCCAACGGAACTTATGGATAGTAGCCAACAACCAACCACTTGACCATGGATGCTGAGTGGCCTAAGGAGAAGGCGACCGAGGGCTATCCTTGGACAACTGCATTATTCTTGGTTTGCTATCCCCGTCCTTGCTGCGTCGCGAGGAGAAGTTTTGAGGTTGCTATTTGTCATCTAATAAGCAAGGGCATGATTCTGAGGCACCTCCACCAAGGAACTCGAGCTCCTTTGGAACTACATAAATGGGAAATCTTCCAAGACTTTTTATTAGAGACCTGTGGCAGCATGACATCATGAGATGCAAGGAACCAACGGACTTGAGACGTGTTGGTTGGTGAAGCCATGCTTTCAGTTGAATGGAAGGAGCTTCGAAGATGGGATGTACCGGTATGCATACTAGTACTTGTGATCTTTGTAGCCAGCTAGTGTGCATAAAGGGATCAACCATGACGTCTGTGTACCTGGTACAAGGCAAAGCCAATTGGAGAATGTGATTTGCTTTCCATTACCTATTGTCATCAGGGGGATCAAGGCAACTATCAGCTCCATCTTTTTGCATCACGGCATTGGTGCTGTGACCCAAACACCTACCGGTACTGATGTACCGTATGTAGGTAGCTAGCTAGTAGAGTGATTGATTGATTTGATTTGAGCCGAAGGCCCGCATCGGTCTACGCTACGGTAGCTACTATCAGTTTGTACGGTACTAGTAGTCTTGAGCTCGCGCTGGTTATCTAGGTGACATCATTGCCACCATGGGTGGGGTGGAGCTCGGAGAAAAGCCAGCGTTCGCTTGATTCTGGTGGAGGGACAAGGAACAAGGGACCTCAAAAATTTCACTGGGATGCTCCAAGCGAGCGTTTGCCGTTCCAAATGTCACGTGGGAAGATGCTATCCTTAGCTTGCTACTCTAAATGAGCGCAATCATTTAATGATAGAAAGGAAGCATTGGATGCTTGGAAGAGTCAGGTTGCATGTGGGACTCCAATGGGGCAGCCCCGTCTGCGTTGGGGCGGAACAGCCAATTTTCTTTCGTGCAGAAGCGCCGTGACAAAAGGCAAAGACGAAAGACTGAGCGATGAACCAGCCTGCTTGATGATAAAAGGACAAAGACGACTATTAAATACCAATATGGTGTGTGATGTATTGTTGTTTCAATGGAAACGACGACGAAAAGGAAGCCTGCATGTCTCTGTACTATCAGGGACGATGAGTCTTCTACTCTTCTTGGGGCTGTTGTTGGGGTTGTGTTGCTTCTTGGGTGTGGAAGTAGTAGTACCAAGGGCTGCAGTAAAGGAAGGCGTTGACTCTCAACGTTCCCTACAACCTCCTGCCCTGCGTACACCATTGAGAATATCGGCGGATCGAATGGCTCGACGACGTTTGGGAAGCGGCGGGTACACGGAAGCGGAAAAGTACCATCCCGACAAAGACGACGTCTCCTGCTCCGACTACTTTGCCAATGAGACAATATGGAATGCGCCTGGGTCTGCTCCTCCGCCTTTCTTTAGTCCTGGAAGTTTTGGTGGTGCTGGTGGTGGCGCCAATGGTAATGAAGGGACTCGAGGAGGATGGTTCGGCGGAGGAGGTGGACGACCACCGCCTTGTCGATATTCCGAAAGCCCAGATGACGACAACGACACCAACAACAACAACGACGATCCCGTACCAGCTCCAATGCCATGGACACCACCGCCAACAGAGGATCCCAATCAAAACTCAAACAACCCCACGTCAGGTGTGACAGAAGAAGAAATAGTCAATTCGTCAGCTCCTACTGAACTCAACAACAACGAAGGCAACTACTCCAGCCTCTGTGCACCGTCTCCTGTTCCAACTCCTGTTCCAAGTCAAGGTCCAACTCCTCTTCCAACGAAGAGTCCAACGCAAAGTCCAACGACGCAAACACCTACCAGTCCACACGATGCCTAGCAACCACTACTACTACTCAACCCTACTACACGCCCGCGCATGACGAAGATTCATCGGATGATTCACCTCTCCAAAACACGGTCCGGTGGCGATTAGTATCGCGCGCCTCCCGATCACAAGAGAGGCCTTCCCAAAGGACAAGTTGCCAGGGCTGTGGCCAAACTCATGAATGTCACTTCCGCGCTACGCAGCCCCGAAATGCTCGACTTTTTTCTGGAACAGTACACGGACGAACACTCCAATTCCGCTGCTCTGGCACAACAGCTCCTCGAACGATTCCCCGCCGATGAAATTCCATACATACTTCCAAACGAACAGGAACTCTTCTTTTACTCCAAATACAGTCCCACATTTCCGAGACAAAAACCAGATCGTGCGTTCTTTTGGGAATTGGTCAACAAACCCGCGGATTCCATACCCATTAAACGAATTCCAGGAACGGACAAGGCGGCTAGCGAACAAAATTCGACCAACACCACCAGGCTAGCGCGTTGGTTTCTCCATCCGATTTACTACAAGGCGTACATGAGGAATGAAGAAGGAACGGTCATTCCCATTGAAGATCCAGAAACACTCTCACTCATTGAAGAACAAATGCGTCAGTGGATAGAATTCCATATTGACTTTACCAACGAACTATTTGAAAAACTACAACGAGAGCAAGCCGTTGGACTCGCCATGCCAGGAGACGAATTCGATTTGGTCTTTGAAGGCAATGAATGGGTACATCGACCGCATCATCCCAGCAGCGACGATGGTAACAGCGACTCGAGACCAAGCCTGGACGATAGTCCCGATGACAAGCCTCCGTGTAAACCTGGAAGCGTCGATTGCGAAGATGACTACTTTGAACCTCTCAACGCGGTCCCCCCAGGAACCTACACGGAACCATTGATTGTACAGACGGATGAAACAGCCACACGAACCGTGAAAGAAACGACTGGGTTGATTGTATTGTGCTCCACCATTGGATGCACCCTACTGTGGTCGCTGGTTGCCATGGTGTATCGACGTCGACGGTTCGAACAAGAAAATTGGGGTGCCAACGTTGGTACCGAGCATGCTTTGCAAGAGCTCCTCAGTGTTGGATGGAAACTGCAGGATCAACACGAGACGGGACAAGAGCCACGACAGGTGTTGGTGATCTATGACAAGACGGAACATGCAATGGGATATCGTGATGAAGACTCGCTATTGATGGGTGGCATGGCTCCGCCGCTGTTTCCTGGGATTACAGACTGATGACTATTTGATTGAATTGGTTTGATCATGCATTCTTTGATCCCTGGCCAACTCGTTCGTTATGGACTCTCCTCAATCACTCGGGATCCAGCCCAGAGTATGCTGCAGCTGGTTAGGCACCCACCCAAGTGGATCACGTTGGCAAACGAACAAGAGGATCTTGACAACGAGGATGCTTTCTTGTGGGGCATGAGTGAACAGCTGGATCTGGGAAGCAAAATCAAAATCGATGCCCTTGCCGGGAACTGCGTTGGCAACTTAGTTATTCTATTACTAGCTAGCAAGTAGAACATCTCCATTTGTTTGATTTCAGCACGGTTTGCTTTGTTGTTGCGTGGACAGGTATTGCAACGATGGCAGACCTGCAGGCATGCTGAGTTGATTGGAGCCAAGTACTACAGCCTGAAAGAGACAACAGAGAGGAAACAACACGAGAGAAACGGGAATGCCAAGGGCAAGTTAGTTCAAGGTGAACAACAACACAACTGTGAACTGTGGTCTAGCTAGCATGGGTTGGGGGAAATCTGGGCTCGCATGGATACCGGTGCTTAGGTTGCAGTCATCTCGTGCCCCTTGTGGCAATCTATCTGCCATGCAGGACTATTCCCCCCTGATGGAGGATCGGTATACCATTGGGTTGCCTCGGTTGAAGGGGGTTAGCATAAACATGGAGCGACCGTCACCGAATCATAGCAGTCATTTCGTTTGCAATCACGTCCATCGCCTCTCCAAATACGATCTGCAGGCACACCACAACTCATAATAAGTCAATCAAATACTAGTAGCCAAGTCTTAATTAGTGTGCCGCTAGTGTTCATTAGTGCTCGTTTCTCATGCAACATATACTCCACCTATCTTCAATAACCTCAACAATTCAACCTCAACCACTCCACCTCACGTTTCAAGCAATCTCAAGAGTTGCCGCCTTTGATGGGTGAAAGAAGTCTTCTCCTCAGGAAGTTACAACTCGATTGGCACCTTACTGCTTCAGAGGGACCACTTTCTTCGGATCCGCAGCTACTACAGTTTTCTCCGCAGCCCCAGGAGGTGGCGTAGTAAGGTCAATCTTATATTCTTCCGCCAGATTCTTGAGGTTCTGCATCACGTTGCTGGACTCGATGATTTCATTGTGATCAGTGATCTTGTCCGTATCCATTCGAATCATGCGAAGCAGGAGAGGCAGAAGATCCTTCCAGGCATTGTCCACAACCTGCTCGATGAGTTCGACCAAGCGAGTTGCATGAGCCTCGTAGCTGTCCCTGGCCAGGGACAGCTTTTCTTCATTGCGCTTGAGACGCTCCACATCTTTGGGACTAGGAGTCTTCTCCTTCGCCACGGCGGCCTCGTGGCCCTTGCTCAAGGACTCTGTCTTCTTCTCGTAGTGGCTGAGATCCTGCTTCATTTCTTTGGCTTGCTTACAGCTAGCTTCGACACGGGTCTTGATTACAAGCTCCCACTCACGAACGTACTCAATGACCTCTCGTTGGTACTTGTCCGAGTAGATATTGTCGAGCTTTCCCAGTGCCACTTGCACATTCGCTGGATTGTTTTCAGCGTTCTCGATGGGACTCTTTTCGATCCACTTTGCCAACTCCGTTGTCACCTGTTAGGTATTGCAAGAGCAAAAGTGTCAGCAAAGCAATGGGAGAGTACCGTACTCCAAGTGGCTAGAAACCAAACTGCCTTACATCTCCTTGAGTCTTTTGGAGTTTTTGGAGTTGTGCATGATGGTTCTTCAGGACGGTTACGAGGGGCTTGAATTGCTTGGTGAATTCATCAAACTTTGCATTGAACTCTTCAAGCTCTGCACTTCTGTTCTTCTTCTCGTCGGGAGCTTCTCCGGTCGTGTTCTTGGAGAGACGATCACCGATTCTGGTCTTTCCCATGGTTGATTTCTGTTTTGATTTTTTAGTTGCTGAGTTGTTTGCTGAGTTGCCTGCTGAGCTCTTTCTTTTGGGGGTATTGCTTTTTGCCTTGGTGGATTGTGATACATGTAACCCATCAGAGGAGGCGAGGATCTGGTTTCACGGAAGCTTGGGAGATGTTCCGGATGCCCATCCTGACACCATCAGGAACCTTCGAGCCGAAGCTTGGGAAGTGTGGAACTGAACTGGCTGACGCAGCTCGTCAGAAAGTGTGACCTCACAGCCAGTGCTTGCTAGCTAGAGCTAGTAGCTAGCTAGCTAGTATGCATTGCATTGCTCCCTTCCGCGAAACAAAGAGATGCCAGCCCTTGCTACCGTACTAGCTAATAGTACTGTAGCCGCTTACCAGCCAGCAAAAAGCTTGCAAGTGGCGAGGTCTCTGTGGTGGGACTGAGAGCCACGGTACGGTACTACTAGCTAGTAGTACGGTACCGGAAGCCACTTCGCGAAGGAATGGTCGCAGGAAGCGTTCGATCGTTCTCCTTCTTTGATTTGTTTCGCATGACTGAAATTTGAGAATTATCCCCAGTCCTAAACAGGGGTTGTCATTTTTTCGTGCCGGTACAGTATGATTGAGCCTGCTCCTTGGATTTCTTCGCCAGATGCCTGCAAGTTGGCATGGAGGAAAAGGACATGGCAAGGTTTGGAATAGAGTCGTAATACTAAATGCACATTCTGAACTATCACGACAATGACAAGTTTCTGGCAATCTCTAAAGACGTTCATTCGAGTTCTGAGCTACATTGTGCTTCTTGTTCCTGGGCTTACGTTGCTGAGGTTGGTCCAGGACGGTAGTCTGCGGAATCCAGTCGAGGCCGGATGTACCGTCGAGGCCAAAGAGCTGCAGAACGCTCACGGATCGGAGACAATCAGTGCAAACCAAACGTTAAAGAACCTATCACACGTGCCAGTTCATCAGGAATTACCAATGCCTCCTCGCCTCCGATTCTTTGATTTGCAAGATGCAATCCTAAATCTTTCCCAACTACCCGACGAGCTGGATCCCAGAAAAGGACAAGGAAACCTCCACAATGCCTTTCAAAGAGCGACAGTGGTCAAGGAAGCTTCTTGGTTGCCCAAACGCCGCCTGTGTCGTGATTCTTGCTGCGTCGAGACTGTGGCGATATCCCTGGAACAAGATGAACGACAATTCATGCATGACAAGGCGGGATTGGATTTGGCAGACCTCATGATGCCAGCTGCCAAACAACCACCCAACGAAGTCTTCGCCGTACCTCTTCAAGAAGAAATGCTACCCTGTTTGGTTCCTGGAACCATCATAACAGTGGAAAATCACCGCTGGAATAATCGCCAATTCTGGCAACAGATTCGACCTAACATTCACGTTCCTTACGTGCTCATGACGACAGGCTCAGACGACGACAGTCCCAGTAAGGCATCTCCCAGTGAATACATTACCGATCCCCTCATGATCAAATGGTACGGTTCCAATCCATTGTATCATCAGAATCGAATCTTTCAGGACCATCTGCACAGCGACAACAACAAATTTCAAACCTTTAACTTGGGCCTCTCTCATCGGTTTGCTCAAGAAAAGTATCTGAGACCGTATCTGAAACTGACCAACTATACCAATCCCTTTTTGAACAAAGATCGATGGAATCTGACGAACTCTACGTTTGATTACGACAAGGATGTCTTTGTCCACTTTGGCTTGCGGAGGCAACATCGACAGGAACTGTGGCAGCGACTGTGCCCGAACACCACAGAGGGTGGTGGAAGGGCTTCATGTAACCAGGAAACCAACGGGCTCCCTACCCCTCAAATCTATGCTGACATGAGTCGATATCGCTTTGCTGTGAGCCCTACAGGAGCGGGCTATGACTGTTACCGGACTTACGAAACGCTTCTATTGGGTGTCATCCCCATTATTGAAGAGCGACCTGGTGCCAGCCAGGACCTCTTTGCGGGGTTGCCCGTCGTTCACATGCCAGATTTGAACCAAGCAACCAAAGACGATATTGCCGCTGCAATTCAAAACTACGTTGCCAGTGACGAGTTTCAGAAGGCTTCCTTCCAAGACGGATGGGCGCGTCTCTTTTTCAAAGAGAAACGACGCCAACTGTTGCGAGATACCGGCCGACAAAAGGACATTCTTCTGGATGACAAGGGTAAAGAGTATTATCAAGCCTACAAGTACACCGTGGTGGAGGATGACGAGATTGTGGATTGTTGGAGCAACAAAAATTGCGTGCTACACAAAAGAAAGGACGGTGCCAGCGACTTTGTCGACGTGATGGATTGGATCACAAAGTGGGGGAAATAGCAGGGAATGCTACTCGTTTGCGTCGCAGGTGGCTCTCTGAAACACGCGGGCTACTTATCCAATGGGTGACCTCGCTCTGCCATTCATCGAGTTTTGCCAAGATAACGGTGCAGTCATTCGCTGCTTCCAGAGACTCTGGGACGCCACTAAAACTTGTCTTTGGTTTATGAAAGAGGGATTTTAAAATATGTTTTAATAAAAGGATTCATTCATTCGATTTGATGCTTGGGCCGGCGGGAATCGGAACTGCGAATGCACAGAACGCTTCGACGTCGATGCTAACATATACATTATGCGGTAGTTACCCCGGCCGTACACGGTACTCTTGTTTCATACGGTATCAGCATTGATCTTCGGTACGAACGTTTTTTGTTGGATAACAGCCAGATAGCGTCAATGGTGGCCCTTGTTTACGGAACAAAGCTATACAATTCACATATATGAGGAGCCATACATGTGCTTGGCTAATCCTCGTTTGTGTTTCGCCTCTTCTTAGTCTCGTTGTTTGTTTGCGGAAGCAGCAGTCCATCTTCGTGGTCCTCGTGGGCTCATGCCGGCATTCTATGTTCGGATTTTGGGGAACGTTCGTGCACGATCGAGAAGGCAACGGTGAGACCATGCAATGCAACGCAACGCAACACAACAAAACTGCATTCTCTTTGTTCGTTCGTGCGTACCTCCCCAATGATATTATGATGATGTCCATGAGCCTTGTTGTAGATCCAAAATCGTGTTGGATGCGGCTCCATGAAGGGCGGTGGAACTGTCGAATTCGCAGTATCGTCGCTTTCATCGACGACTTCCATGGGGATCCGTCGCACATGAATCATATCGACGCCATTATTTCGATCCAAACAAACCGTCTCTTCGTCATCATCGTGAGAATGTCGACCATGGATGATGCGATTCCAAAGCGAAAAGTGAAGACGACCGTTGGTAGATGGCATTGTTGTTGCTTGTCGAATAGATTGATAGATAGATTCGTTTATGTATTCGTTGTCGAGAAAAGTGTGGATTGTGCTGGTTCACTTCGTAGATCTATCTTTCCGCTTTCGGAAGGTTGAAGCGTTCTATTTTATGAGCCAATTTTTCGCCAACAGTCGACTGTCTCTGCATTGGACTTCGATTTAGATCCATGGAACGTGAAAGTCCTTCTCTTTTTGGCATTCCCTATGGTTGGGTCCCGCAAGCTAGCAGATGCGGAAGGGTGTGGCGGGTGCGCGTTGGAATAGAATGGAAGCAGCCAAAAACTTGCTTCCGAGCTCTGGATCCTTCTTCGTCTCTGCTGCTGACCACGCAGCCATTCGATCTTTGATCCTTGGTGTTTTGGCGGATACCCTTGCTACCCTTCCCTCCACTTCCACACCTTCCATAGCTGGCTAGACAGATACCGTAATAGATCCCCACCATGCCTCGCTCTTCCTCTCGTCGTCGCGGCAAACGCAGCAAGCGAGATGATGACGAAGATAACGAACAAGAAGAAGACAACGATAACAATGTTGCTGCCGAGGTCAATCCAGGTGGCAATCGTCAACTTCCCTCCGCTGTCCGAGCCCGCCAACGTGCCATTGCCGAGCGAGAAGCCGCTCGATTGGCCCGTCCCGAACGCCGTGCGACTTCGACGTTGGGACATGCCGATCGCAAGAAATCCGCCGTGACATCGACACCCTTTGGAATTTTGGCCAGCTCCAATGCTTCGGCGGGAGCAGAAGAAGAGAGCACTGGTTGGTGTGGTCCCTTTACCGTGGCGCGTCAAATGATTGCGGCCCGCGAAGATATCAAGCGACAACGAGAGGCCGACATGGAAGATACGGCTGCTGCTGGTACCGATGAGAATCATCCGCTGGATCAAGCCATGCAAGAATTAGAAGAAGAAAAACGAAAACGAGCTCATCCCTCTTTGCAATGGAAATCCCGTGTGGTCACTCCCGATGCTGCAGCAGCTACTACCAATAAAAAGAAGAAACAACGCATTCAATTACCAACTCAAAGTCAAAACAAGAACAAAATTCCCTCACTCTACCAATTGTGTGTCGATTTTGTCGTGACCAATTTTGATCACGTCGAAGCTTTGGGCAATGTGGGTCACGACATTCGCACGTCGATTGCCCATTCGTTGGCGTCGCAGAATCGACTCGATGCCACCGCCTTGGCGGCCCTCACCGAAGACCATTTGGAAGCATTGGAATTGGTCGATTGTGCCGATATTCCACAGGACGCTCTCGTCGACTGCATTCAAAACAAAGCGTCCCAGTCGCTCCGGTATTTGCAATTGGATCAAGCCGGACGCTGTTTTGGAAAACAGACGGTGGAGACCTTGATTGGCAACAAAAAGAAAGGCAGTGTCCCACTCTTTGCCCTCAGCATTGGAGGAGCCTACTTGTTGAAAGATGACGATGCGGCTCGACTCATTGCCGCCCTGTCCTCCACACTCCAATCCTTGGCATGGAAGGCATGCCCCTTGTTGGGCATGGAATTTTGCAAAAGCATTCCCGCCAATTTTGGTGGTGCAACAACCCAACAAACGACATTGCTGGAATTCTCGCTGGAAGACATAACCTTGTCGCGAGAATCTTGGGAAGCACTGATTATTCAAAACGACAGTGATGGAACCGATGGCTACAAATGGCAACGCAATCTCAAGAGTCTGACACTCAAACGCGTCACCAATCTACAAGACGACCTCGTCGTCTCACTCCTCCAAGGAGCACCCAATCTGGAACATGTCGATTTGAGTGACAATTATGATTTGACCGATGCCACCCTCGCGGCGTTGCGCCCTTCTTCCGGTTCTTGTTTGAGATCTCTTCACTTGTACCATCTCCGAAAACTCACATCCGTGGGATTGGAGACGCTCTTTACGCCGGGATTGGAGGGAATGGGGCCACCGCCACAGCTCAAAGTACTCAATCTAAGTCATGCCAGTGTCGATGCCGTCACGGATAACGTCATGGAGTTGGTCTTGCAGAGTGCTTCCATGAAGACACACACGACAACAACAGCCGTGGATGCAGGCTTGTCGCTCCTCGGTGGAATGGTTCGTTTGGAATTGCAGGGGGCGGCCATTACCGACACGACGTTGGAACGGCTTGTGGCAACCAGCGCCAAGACGCTCGAGTATCTTCAGGTACGTTATGGCACGCAATTAATACGAAGCGAAAATGGATTGTTCGGGCCTTGACACATACTCACTTTCGTGGCGCATCAGGTTTCCTTTTGCCCTCACATTACCGATCAAGGGCTTGGGTATCTGGTGGATTCGCTCGGAAATCAGCTCGAAGAAGTGCAGATTTGGGGATGTGCTCAAATCACGGAAAAGTTTTGGAACGGCCATGCCCGGGCGGTGTTGGTGGAGGGTGACAAACCAGGCGGCACCAGTTTTGCAGCAGTAGTGCCGCTGCAAATCACGGGAGCATGGATGAAAAAGAGTGGTATTGCCTCGATTCGTTCCTGAAGGAGGCATGGGACGGAAAATACATGACTTTGTAGCACCTTGCGTCGATGCAGGTGGTAGACGGGTAAGGAAAGAGTGGATCGTTGGTTGCTGCTCGCATTATACCGGTAGGGTAAACAGGCTGTTCTGCAAAGAGCTACGCCAGTACCGTACTACGTAAGGGGTAATCTTCATCTTGATGCATCGGAAAGCTCTGTCTTTCTTCGTCGTCTACCGAAGAAGAAAAGGAAAGTGATTGCATGAGCTGGAACTTCAGATTCGATGTGCAAATTCAAACTTACTTGCGAAACAAACCAATACGAAGCCGGACCCTGAGGCCAAGCAGTTTCAGAACCAGTGGCTTTCCCATACTAAGAACACCGTGGCGCACTCAGGGTTCCATGCCCAATGTATCTAGAGGTTAGAGCACGGTAGTTCCTAGTGATTCCACGCTTGTTCTTTCTGTACACTGAATACTCCAGGTAGTTGAAGATAACCACAGTATCCAGGTGTTTCTTTTGCTTGCAACTGCAAGACCAGCCATTTTCATGGGCAATATTGCACAATCTCCAAACAATGGCAATTTCCAGCAGCTGCTGCTTGTGTATGCTTTCCGTGGGCATACTTGCGGCAATCAAAATGAAACCCCCACCGCCCTTCGTTTTGTGCAAGCTTGTACCAGTCTCCTCTTTATTAGCGGTACCGGTAGCTGGCCTCCGGTGTAGTCTCCGGAGTGTCGATTTGGAAGCCGTCGAAGGTCGAACGACGTTCCCTCCCGTTCGCCATGGTGTTGATGTGGCTCTTTTGTTGTTGCGTGTCCATGTAGCTAAAAAGGCGAAAGTCATGACTTCGTCGCCTATTGACCCAATCCAATATGGGTTCAACAAAACATATACCATATTTAGAGTGCTACATCAGGGTCAGCCTACCGGTGTCTTTCTTTTCCCGGTCAAGGCCAGCTAGCCAGGGTGCAATTCTCTCAACTGTGCATTTGATTGTGATGTTAGTTGAGATTATAAACTAGTAAAAATGACGGCGCGTCCCTTCCTCCTTGTGTGCATACTGCTGGTCAGGCAAATCATAAACCAAACCAATCCAAGGAGCCCTACCCGTTTGCGGTATGAATCGAATCTCCTCTGGGAGCTCTCCTGACACTTGTGAATTGTCGTTCTTCTTCTTTGCAGAATTACTTGGTATCGCAACCACAGTGTTTCATACAGCGCTCACGCGCAACAACACTGCAATCCACGCAGGTTATAAGCTTTTTGCAGGAGTGGTGGCCACAGAAACCGTCACCGCAAAGGTCACAGGAAGTGGATTGGTACACATCATTTGGTACACATTCTTTGCAAGTAAACTCATCGCAAGCGACCCTGCCGGAACAGCAATCTTCGCAATGAATTTTCTCGCATCGATTGCACCAATACCCAAGGAGGTTTTCATCTACTGTACACAAGTCTCACATCCGATAAACTGACCGCAACCGGAGCAGTTGACAAGCTCTCTGCACGTGGCGCAGAAGCGGTCCTCACAATGGGGACAGGAAATGAGTGGTTCACAATACTTGCAAACGCACACAAAGCAGTCGTAATTCTTGCAACGTGCCATCACATCGCGATCCTTTTTGATGCAGTCGTGCCGCATCCATCCTTGTCGCATGAATACCGAGAGTCAGAGTCCCGGCCCACAGATTTGTCGCAAAAGTCGCAAAGAAAATCAGCATACTCAAGATGGACACACAATCCACACTCAATCTTTTTCTGCTTTTTCTTTGGTTCACTGCTGGCAGCCGTCGTCATTGCTGTCTTCTTTCTCACACCGGTAATCTTTTCGAAGCTCTTCTCGCTTCGCCTTTTGACTCCCCAGCTTGCTTCCATGCTCTTGGCAATAATAGTTTGTCAACTGAAAATGACTGGAGAGTTGAGGGATTTTCATGCAACTCAAAACAGAACGACGGTCCAAAAAACTGAATACTTCTTCAGCCATCAAGAATCGAATCGCTCCTCCAAAGTTAGTTGTGAAGAGAGGTGTTGACCGAAAAGCTGTCAACAAAATAAATGCGCGCCAAAAAATCACCGAGACCTGTTCAAATACATGCAATAATAATATGGTTATTGTATAATGCTACGGTAAGCAAGCTAGTCTACATGTAATACTAGCAGCTAGTTTGCTTCAAAAATGAGCTGACGTCATTGCGAGCCGTGTCTTCGTCTCAAGATCTCGCACTCGAAAGAAAGATCTCGGAGGCCGTGATCAGACTAGGATACTGGTATACCCTCCCTCGCATTTTGTGGCCTTTTTGGTTTGGGAGGAAAGAGGATGGCTCCTTTTAGATCTTCGCTGCTCGCAATGCTCTTCTTGTTGGCAGCATTGGAGTCTTCCTTTTTTGTAAAATTGACGGCAGGTTTCTCCACTCTGGCCTCCAGCAAAAGAAAGTTCTCTGCCAAAATGTCGTCCACCTGTCTCTCCTCCACTTCGGTATCATACATGGAAGCCCTCTCTTTGGCAGCCTCGGAAGGTTTGGGCCGGCCCGTTGTACTGGAAAGCACAGCCGGAGGAGGCTACAGTGGTGGGGGAGGTGCCAGCACCTCGGCGGTTCTGGATAAGGAGACGGGTGACAAGTACTTTGTCAAGGCCGCCTCGGGTGAATACGACATGCTCAAGGCAGAATACCTGGGAGTCAAAGCCATGGCCGAAACAAGTACCATTCAAGTGCCCACACCGATTGCCTTTGGACAGCATGAACGGCGTGCCTTTGTCATCTTTGAATATCTCAGCTTTTGTGGAGGCGGGTCCCAATTCGAACTCGGAGTCCAGCTGGCAAAGGTACGCGGTACCGAAATGAAAAGTGGTTTGCATGCATTTCCTGCCATGCTCATTTTCATCATCATTGCTTGTTGCCTTCCTTTCTTTTCTTGTAGATGCACCGGTCGACCAGCGACAAGAGATTTGGATTCGAAGTGGACAATACAATTGGCGCAACGCCACAACCCAATCTACCGTGGATGGATGACTGGGCCGACTTTTGGGATACCCATCGATTGGGCCACATGCTCAAGTTGACTGGAAATGCCGGGCTCGGTGATGACAAAGTAAAAGAGTTGCGACACAAGACCCGAGAACTACTCTCTCACAAACCGGCGCCAAGTTTGATTCATGGAGATCTGTGGGGTGGTACGTACTTACATGTAGCAGTATGTTCGTCCCATTTCTCTCTCGTTCTCCAAAACAACTACCCGCTCATTCCTTCGTTCGACCTTATCACTTGCGTTGCAATTATTTATGTTCTAGGCAACAAGGGTTTCTGCAAAAAGGAAGATGGCAAAGTGGTACCCGTTATTTTTGACCCGGCGACGTACTACGGAGATAGGGAAGCTGATGTGGCCATGACGGATCTATTTGGTGGCTTTGGTAAAGACTTCTATGACGGATACAACTCAGAGTGGCCCTTGCCAGAGGTGAATAGTTCATTTTTGCCTTGACCTGATTCTCATGACTCGACTCAGTCGGTGCTCACTAACCTGCTTTTCGCTTTTGGCATCTTTGGCTGGAATGAAGGGTCATGAGAAAAGGGTAGAAGTCTACAACCTTTATCACATTCTTAATCACGATGTGCTGTTCGGGGGAATGTATATCAACCAAGCCCGGGGTATGATTGACAGGATTCTACGACCATGAGCTCAGCGGGGGGTGTCGAAAACTCGTAGACAAAGCCAAGTGAATATTTATGTCTTGAATTCACCTCTATCTAGCCAGCTAATTGTTTACTGGACAAAACCAAAGTTTAGCACAAGGGAATAAACTAGAATGCATGCTTGTACCGTAGTGCTCGTAGCTGTTTCACAAGTTGTCAAATAAGTTGAGAGCGCGTGCGGGCTAGTCAATCCTTCGTCCTAAATTGATTGAGCATTGCAGGTTACAAGAGCATCTGAATGTCAACAAGTTTGGCAGAAGCTGCCATGCATGACACCGCTGGCAGGAACGCAGCTGATGTCCCTTCCAAGTTTTGCCGCAAGTTTGAAACTATCTTGATAGTCTGTTGTCCATCCACTGAGATGGATAAAGACCCATTGTCTGGATTGCCCTTGGATAAATCCAGAGACATGGTAACATGTGATCTGTCTCCAAATTTGGCCACGTCACCTAGCCGCACACCACCACCATCATCAGACCAATTACATCCCCAGAAGCCAAGAACACCCCAACAATCTCTCTGCTTTCCACAAAACTTACTCTGATGCAAATTGTGTGTAGATTTTGCAACGCCAAGCCAAACGCAAACACGAGGGTTGTTCGAGGTGGAATCTGTGTCAACAGTCCATTGGTATTTTCCATCCAATCCAAAACCAGATCCCTCCAGTACATCACTAATCCAACGACCATGATTTTCAGAACTGAGTATTTTGGATTTGGAATTCTTCCAATCCAGTGAGCAAAACTTAATGGAGGGTTTGTGAAAAGAGATGTTGTGCTCATGCTTGGCTCGCACTGCTTGCTTTTGGAAGGCATCAAACAGTTGGTCGTTGGTCACCAAGCCTGAAGAGGCTACCAGTGTGGACAAATCATCAGGGTCCACGAATTCAAGTTCCACATAGTCTTGAACCAAGACCTTGGCAGTATTTTGGCGGTCTTCTTTGGTCTCGCCGGGATTTGATGGCTCACTCTTTGACCACAAGGAGAGTAAATTGAATGCAGTTGTTGCATCAAGCTTCAGGTCGTTGTCCACAAGTATTCTGATAGCAAAGCCGCATGTATCCCACCCAGAACGAGATGATTCCACGACCTTGTCCTGTTAACAACGCAAATATGCCAAGCTTCTTTCTTCAAATCCTCCGAAATCACGGGGCCCTCTTGTTTAAAGGCTGCCAGGATCGCAACAGAGAAAGATGGTTCAAGTTTCAAAAGGTTCCCAAGGCTTTGCTCTGCTTTGTGGCAAAGGCCGGGCAGCCCGACATACATTGCTGCCTCTGTCAACGAAACAAGTGTTGTGAATTCTTCTATGAGATCAGAAGACACTTCGGGACAATGTTTAGTATCCGCCGTCAAGTCATATTGGATCAAAGCATCGGCTGTGTCTGTATGGACATATTGCACAATTGCCTTCAAGACCTTGCCGGAAAATCCAATCGGGACCACACTGTTGCTGGCCTCCTGAAATCCACCCTTCTTGAACATTGTCTTGAAGTAGGCACTACGAACTGATAAAGCAGTGCGATTTGCAGGAACAAGCACTCCGTCTGCGCCTTTGAGAAGTCACAAAACTCATCATCAGCCAACATGGCAAAGGCTTGTGATAGTGGGACCTCCATAATCTGTTCTGGAGTGCATGCAGTAGGTTCTGTGGTGGACATTGGCAACATCTATGGTCCCTCCCACAAACAATGTCAATCTCGCATCGGTTATCGGTTTCCCACTTCCCACCACGAACGCAATGGCCTCTAATTATCCAACCCTCCAATTATCCAACTCCTCCAATTATTCGACCCTCTAATTATTCAACCCTCTAATTATGACACACTCTAATTATCCACCCATCTAATGATCCATCCCTCTAATAATAATTTTAAAATTATCCAACGCTCTTTTTCGCGCGATCACAATCAGCTCTCCCTTTCGGCCCAATGCCTGCCGCAACGTTTTTACGTACAGTACGGTACGGTAGAGTCATCGGATTTTGCGCTGGAAAGCTCTTGTCTTCATCACTTTTACTCCAATCAATCTATGGTACAGTACCGGTACAATCGGATGTATCAAGATGAATGACAGGGTGTTTCTCATCCTGGTTCGGTTCCTGTCCATCATGGCCTTTGGCACGTCGATCTTTGGCTGTGTCTTTGCCATGCACAATATCGAAATCAACGAGTATCCATGGGTATCCAATTTGTTTGATATCAGCTGCGAGGACCTTTCTGGAGAGAGTCGAGAATACTGCGAAGCCTCCTACAACGAACGCCACTACACACTGTGGCGCTCCTTTGGGAACTTTTTCTCCTGGAGAGATTGGGATGGCGGTGTCCTGTGTGGCACAGAACACGGTCTGCAATTGCCCGATTCCCTACCCCCCGAGGTGGCCCACTTGATTGACGGCAACATTGGACAATGCAGCAAAGCCATGGCTAATGTGGCCGTAGCATTTGCCGTCATGACATGTGGCATGACGGCCTTTCTCACAATCTACATTACTGTACTGGCGCATGATAATGATGCTCTGCTCAAAATGGTACTCTTTGGGGCCATGGCCACTTCGGCCACGGTGATTGCCGTTTATTGCTTGGAAATTGATCCCCTTCGACTCAAGCCGACCTTTTGTGACAGTCAGACGCTCTTTGAACACTGTAAACAGAGCATGGGAGAAGGATTTTGGTTCCAGGTGGTCACGCTCATCATGACATCCGTGTCACTCATGCTGACATTTGCCTGGTCCTGGCTGGTCCCACCCCAAGTGGGGATTGATCGAAGAGAAACACAGCCACATCATGATGGTCCAATTTACTTGACACTTCACTTTTACGTCCAGTTGGTGCGATTCGCCGAACTGGCCATTTTGATCGTTGGCATTGTTTCTACATTTACCGTCGTGAGCACCACCATTCCGGAAATCACACATAATTCAACCAATCAGACTGGCCTATTGAGCCATGCATTTGCGGGACAGGGAGGAGAGATGGAAACACAAATCAATTTGTGGCAAGGCCTCTTTTGTCATCCCTTTGGGGCACGGTTATTCCTGTGGTCCGTGGTTCTGGAGGAAGCAGACCACCAAGATGCCGACTCTGAGCCAGAAACATTTGGGCACTGCGACTTTAAAGATCTATTTGAAGTCCAAATGGGCATGATCATGGCGGCCGTTTCCGCCATTACCGCCATGGCCTTTCAGAAGGATGCCAAATCCATGCCCCTGGCCTACATGATTGGATTCATCATGCACTTCATGTCCATGGTCAAGCTGACATGGGCCATTACCGCGTTCATGTTGCACGTCTTTCCAGGGCGGGACCACATTGAGCCATCCTACTGCTCTCGCTGGATTGACTTTGTGCCACCTGGAGGATCTTGCGAGATGGAAGTGGGCGTGGGAATCTATCTTTCGGGCGGCGCCTTGGCGGCCGTCGCCATTAGTTTTGTGGGAGAAGTAGCCATGCAACAAAGTTCCGAGTATGGTGTGGGGACAGCATTCCGAACATTGATGGGCCGTGTGCGGCAAGGAAGATTCGCCGATCTGGGTAAGTGCCAATTTGACTGGAAATGATATTGCTTGTTAAAGTGATGATGCGCCATCTGACATGATTGGTCCAATCAGGCAAGGCTGCGAGTGAGCGTTCCCTGGCTGTTGGTGATGTGGGAAGCACTCAGGATGATATGGACGAACAGGTTGACAATTCAAAGCAAGTGAAAAACAGCACCTACAAGTTAGGGAGTCAACAACAATATCAGTTTGGACCTGGTGACCAGAGTTATGAGGATGACCAATTGGGTGAAGCGCCTCCAATTTCGTGGAGCGTGATTCTCGTCTTTGTAATGATAGTCGTCGTGGTTGTGATGATGGTTGTGTTGGTGTCAGTGGTGGTGTACGAAATGGCCCCAACCTCTAGCCCGTCGTAGACAATTATGCTTTGGTCGGAAAGGAGCCAATCTTGGGGAGCTGCCGCTTACCATTGGTCTCAAGTCTCAAGAGCTGCGACTTTTTGTGTCAGACGACCTTGCCCCCGAGGAGGCGTTGGTTTCTGACATCAAGCTACCGATGCAAGGAGACCTTCGACAAAATGGTCAACCAAGCATTACGACACTCGGCTAGCACTCGGATAGCACTCGGCTGGCTAGTTAAGTCGGCCACAACCACAGTCTATCGGGCTTGTGTCGAAGTTTTTGACGCAACAAGACATAGTGCTTCCGACAGCGCAATAGTGAGGAACTCGGCAACTGCGTAGAGAGTGGCCGGAACGAGTGCACCAACTAAACCACAACTAGTCCGAGCACAATTCTCTAGCTTTAAACAGGTAGTTAACTTTCAGACAGGCGACCACTCCACTCTCACCGTCAATCCTTGAATTTCTCTTACTAGTCTTGCAGTTCGGCTGCCTTTAGACTCCATTCTGTAGCCATCTTCATTTTGTTGTCCTGCATGGCGCCTTCTGCAGCCTCCTGATAATAAGTGGACGCCGATTCCTTGTCACCCGCTTCTACTTTGAGTTCTGCCAACTCCGCTGCCAATTCATACGTCTCTATTGGAATATCATCATCTTGATCTTCCGAAGTCCCACCAAAGGCTTCTTCGTCACTCAATGGTCCTCCAACTGTCGTTTGGGTGGCGGTTGGTGGGATCAACATTCGGACGTGATCTCTTGGCAGTGCTTCGGAGGAACCATCGTCGTCGTACTGTACAGTGATCATTACGTGCGTTTCACCATCCTTCTCGGTTGCATTTACCTCCAATACGGTTCCAGGGTAATACGTGCCTTCCATAAAGTAATCGCCCTGCACACGGTCTCCCACATGCAACATATTGCCCGTGCCCGCAACATTACCACTCCGAGCCAGAGACTCTTTGGCTTTGTCAGCCTCCGCTTGCTGTTTTTCCATGAGCTCAAACAACTTGAGCGTATCTTGCGCAACTGTCATCATTTCCGTGAGACTGCCGGTTTTGTCCTTGTTGTTGTCTTTTTTTGCGTCCACTTCACCTTCGTCTTCATCAATGGTCAAGAATTCATCCGCATGGCGTTCATCCTGGAGAATCTGGAAGAGCAAGCACCCCGCCGCGACGCGTGGAGCCATGGGAACTAGCAACAATCCGGACCCTTCCTCATCACTGTTTTCGGATTCATTGACTCCCATGGAATCCATGGCACGTCGCAACAACTCCTTGGCCGCTTCAAAATCCAATGGAACGAGCGGATTGTCAATCAGTTCCGACACATGCGTTCCCAATCCCGCATGTACGCGTCCCAGTGCCAAACAGGCGGGTGCATTTTGCAGAGATGCAGCATGCGAGAGATGAAATAGCACCGAGAATGAATCGTGGGGTGGTTTGTCGGTGCTGTTTGGATCACTGCCGTTGCTGCTGTTACTATTTTTTCCAATTTCCACATCCGGCACCACTTCTGGGAAGCGGCCCATTCCATGGAGAATCTTTCACAATCAATAATAGACGCAGAGTAATAGGTAAGTCATCATGTCATAAGCACCTGTTCCAATTCAATCAAAACCGTGCCACTATACGTCTATACTATACGTACCGCCAATTGATAATGCACCTTTCCCAAATTGAACAATGTTTGATTGGACAGAACCATGGGTGGAGAAATGGTTCCAATCAGAGTACTCTTGTGTCGAATTTGCTTTTTGGTAGGACCTCCATTGGCCTCCTCTTCATCCTCATCAGGTTCGCCATTGTCTTTGAATTTTCGTGTCCGCAATTCTCCCGATTCGCGACGGTGATAATCGCGCACCAAATCAACTTGAAAATCTTGTCGCGCTCGCAACAAACATTGTTCCACTTCATCGACATCGGATTTGGTGCGACGTATTTTTTGGGGCGATACCGGTTTGGCCAACCGGAGCGATTTGCGAATGGACGCTCGGAGTTCGTTCCTCATGTTGGATCGTTTCTCGGTGCGCACGGAAGAATCTTCGAAATCGCATTCCTTTTCTTCGGGAATCATCATGTCGGCTGGTTGTTTGTTGTTGTTACTGTTGTTGCCATTGTTATTATTGTGAATGACGTGGAGTATGGAATTTTCCATGATTTGATCGGGTCGCATGAGGGATGCGCGTCGTCGCATGCGGTTCAAATCCAGTTTTTGGAAACTATTGATATTGTCTTGACTGTCATGTGACATAAAGGATAGTTCATCATTGGCGTCTACATCCGAGACGGTTTCTTCATCATCGTGGTATTTCGCTTGATGCTTGAGTTCATTTTTGGAAAGTGGGAAAATGGGGACCCCCATGGCGTCACTAATGCCACAATGTCGAAACGTTTTGAAAAAGAGCGCCATACCACGAGGCCCCAGATCTCCATCTCCAAATCGATAATCACTGGACAGCACTTGTGGATCTGTGTAGAGATCTCCCACTCCCTGAATATCGGCCACGAGTCGATTTCCATTGGACGCATAAAAGGAATGAGCACTAAAGACTTGCGGAGTGACACGTCGCAAATCCGTATCGACAAACCCCGAGTTGGTATTGTGTTTGACAAATCCAGCACCGTAGGAATCCTTGCCGGCAATGAATCGCTCCACGGCAAACCAGGGAGATCCGTCTCGATTGGGAAATTCAATAGCGTACGCACGCAAAAAGGTAATCTTGGAGGGTGGATCCGATTCGTTGAACCGCGCCGCCCATCGTTGCGCTTCGTATTGCAGCAAAATGTCATTTTGAATCGCCTGTTTGGCATTGGTGTCCACTTGGCCGTCCTTACTACAATACGCCTTGGCGACATAATTACTGGCGGTGGTCCAACCCGTCCGATGAAACCGATGATTCGAACTGGACAACGGCGGTGTCGCGCGTTTTTTCATGCGATAACAAAATCGCATCGCGCCGTGTGTAAACGGCGTCGATTCCATTTTCACAATGGTTTCGTCGGTCGACCATGTCTGCGTGTGTGGATCGTACAAGTGTCGAATGATGCGTTCGGCTGGAACGCCGGGAATGTTAAAGGACGACCACGGATCTTCTTCTTGGACTGCCTTGGCGGCTGCCTTGTGCAACAGTTCTGCCAATCGATGGCGGCGGGCTTCGCGGGCGGAGTCTTCTGATGATGATGACATGGTAACACTAGCTAGCTAGATAGATAGTGGACTATCTATCGATCAAAGCTTCCTGTTACGCTGGGTCGATGAAAAGCCCAAAAGGATGAGGAATCGAATCTTTGGAGAGATTCCTTTCCTTTGTTGTGGCTTGGTGTGCTGTGTGCTGGGCACATACATGTGGTTGAAGTGGTACCAGTACCGGTACCGGTACCGTTGCAGCCAAAGATACTTCTTGCTCTGGGATTCATTCCGCGTGGAACCTGGTTGGCACCATGAAAAGAGAAAAGCTGCAAAAAACTGTTTGATAAATATTGCTTCCAAAACCGCTCTGGGCTACAATAGATTTATCAATCAAGAGCCTTTAACAGGGCGTCCCCGTAGCCCGTACCGTAGCCTTTACGATAATGCCGAGACCTGCTTGAAAACGTGAGGCAGAATTTTTACACGGGAAAAGACAATCGATTGCCCCTGGTACCCTTGCAGGAATGTCTTCAGTAAATGTTCACTCAGCTTTGACCATTACTGCTGATCTCCTGATGTACTATTAAAATAATAGTATTAATAAAGTACCTGGTAGTCTACCTGGTAGAAAGGGCCCGAAATGGCGATTTACACGAAATTCCGATTTATACTTGTGTTTCGATTTTATATTTCGGTTTCGATTTTATTTTTTGGTTTTGATATTATATTTTGGTTTCGGCTTGATTTTAATATTTAATTACCATAGTAATTTGGTTTCGATTCTATATTTAGGTTTCGATTTTATATTTAGGTTTCGAATTGATCAATTTGGTTGGATTCATAAAATCGTAGCGTGATTTCCGGCCATTTCGTACTGAGTACTGAGGTCAAGGCCGAGGCTTCAGGTTTAAGTGTGATTCGATTCGAAGCCAAGATTAAAAATGCCCATAGCCCATACCAATAAACACTCGTAAACTCTATAAACTATGACTGAGGCTTTTTGTCTTACTGAGAGCTTACTGAGAGTTCTTGGAACTTGGAACAATTGGATATAGTTTCCACCAAGTACCTTGATTATAAGAATCATGACTGTTATTTTTAATAGTTTATAAAGTGGACGGAGGTACGCTCCTGTACCCACTGCTTTCCTTCAGGTTCAGAACTCAGAACTCAATCACACCTATAGCTACCGGTATGCTACGGTACAAATGACATTGTCTTAGACTGAACAGCCAGTTACATATGTAGTTGCCCTTCTCTACATTCAAAGCTTATGAGTAAATACATACATACAATGACACCGATAGATCACCTCCTGATCAGTCAGTAACAATATCTTGCTCCTTCTGCTTCTAAAAGATGCACTGTGAGACTGTCTCACCCTCTCTCCCTGACTACCGTAGTCACCCCTTAGTTGCCTGACGCTTACATACATACATCATCAAAAGTACTGCTGGTGGCAGAACTTTTTGCTATTTGGGCACCTGCTTTTCAGGTGGAACCAATCCTTATTAGATGTACATGTACCAGGTATGTCATACCTGTAGTAGACTAGACTACTGTTGCCTCTTGATATCTTGAGCTTATGATGATATCTATTTCCATTCTTCTGTGGTTTGCACCGTACCAGTAGTCTTAATTTCAAGGTACTTCCATGATCTTGTGTTGCTAAATGTCCCAATGGCCATAATCATCGGCAGCTGGCACGTCTGCTTTGCTTTTCACTGTGATCTGGAAGTGGGAGTACCCCTTTGGCCTTTTCGGCTTGGGGGCATGCTCCAGGTTCACCGACCACCCGCACCTGTGCACCTGTGACATCCCAGTCACATCCTGCTCTTCCCCGAGCAATCGCCCTCTATCTGTGCCACAAATCACAAATCCGTTTTTTATCCACTCATTGACAAACCATCTATCGATTGCCACTATTAATAAAATAGAATAGAATAGTTTAGTCAGAGTAAGGTTACGTCAACAACTACCACCATGAAGTTCTTTCCAATGGCACGCCGAACGGAGGAATTTGACGTCCCTCATGATCTGCAGCTCATCATGGACGACATTATGGAAACGGGCCAATTGCAGTCGCAACTTTGTCTGGATGTGGATGGGGACGGTTCGGTGGATGGCGGTGATAATGCTTCAGTCTGTTCCAACGGAACCTTTATGAGCCACCTGTCCGCCATTCGACCATTTCCCAAAATACGACAACGAATCGGCTTGGTCGTGTCCCTCCTCTTGTTGGTCGGAGCGGCCGCGGGTGCCACACTGATTGGCGTGGGTACTTCGTCTGCCCAGAAGGAACAACAGAAAGAGTTTGAACGTCTGGCAGTGGATGCCGCCAACCAAGTCGACGTGGCCTTGAAGGACTACCTGCAGACGGCACTGTGGGTACATCAGGCGTGTTTGCAACGAGATACCATGAATCATGTCGACTTTCGACATGTCTATCAATACGTTGCATCGACCGGGCTGTCGTTCCAATCGATTGGACTCGCACGAAAGGTCGTCTCCGAGACGGAACGAGCGTCCTTGGAAAATCAAACAAGGGCATTTCTAGCAGAGCAATATCCCGTGACTCCCTACAAGGGATTTGTCGGCAATCAGTTTGACCCAGCCAGTGGAGTGCGATCCATTGGGGTCCGAAGATGGCAAACTTTCTACTATCCTGCACACTTTTTGGAACCCTTGGAAGACCCCTTGAACAGGGCTGGACTCGACTTTGATCTGTACACATCCAACAAGCAACAATACGCTCTGGAAAAGGCCATTAGCACGTGGGAACCCGCCATGTCGGCCAGAATACAATTTGGGTCGGAGGGCAAAAGTTCTCATTACACTGTGACACTCTTGCATCCCGGTATCCCTCTTTCTTCTTCTTCTGATTACAACAACAACGACACATCTGTCCCCATGGACTTGAGCCTCATCACGTTGAAAGTTCATCATCTACTCTCCGATATACATGTGGGTAGTGACAAGGAAACTTCTGCCTACCTATTTGATTCCACCGACCTCCTAAGCGACGACGAACAACCACCCTTCCTGGGTGGTGCCAAGCACTGTCCTCACCAACCTCTCGTCGTGCATGACCATGCAGACGAAAATGCGCTCTTGCCAGAGACAGATATTGACAACTTACGACAACAATACAAACAAAACATTTACGAGACGAGGCTCTCCTTTGCCTCCAGAGAATGGACCTTTGTCTTTGTGGCAGATGATGGTGAATTCCATGATTCCACAGTCGGATTTATCTATGTTGGCGGTATCATGGTCTTTGTTGCCTGCGCGTGTCTGGCACTCTGGCTCTACACCAACCACAAGAAAGTATCCAAAATCACCCAAGTCCGGTCCAACGCGGAAACCGACAAGGCCAGGCTCAAGATTGACAATGCCCGAAAGGCGGCCAAGAGTGAACGAGAGTTTACAGACTTTTTGGCACACGAAGTAAGTAAACCTTGCTTGTATTGTTGTCGCCGTCATGTCGTGTTGCCATTCATGTATGTCATTGCAACTAACTCATTCAATTCGTTTTCTAAAGGTTCGGAACCCACTGGCTGCCTGTATCTCCGCTTGCAGTTTTGTCTCTGCCACCGTGAACGAGGCCGAGCCACTTGTGACGGAAGAATCCCGACAATCTGCCCGTGAAGATGTGGCGATTATTGACACTTCGTTGCAGTTCATTAACGATTTGGTACGCGTCAACGTTTTTACCCCTCCACACATGCAGGTGTTGCTGTTTTGGCCGCTGCTCACGACTCGTTTCCATCTCTTCAACAACTTACTCTGTAGCTTCGAAACATGTTGGATATGGTAAGACAGAGAACTGAACTGGTTGCCAGGCCAGCTGCCTGATCAAGTTGGCTATAATGATTGAATTCCCTCACCACTCACACATCCACTTCTCTTGTTTGTGCAGCATCGAGCGTCGAGAAACCAACTCAGCATTGATATGGCTCCAGTAGACATCTTGCGGGACGTATTGGAACCGGTTGCCAACATGGTGTATCATCGAGGTGACGACGTGAACGTTGAAATCCACTGCCCCGAAGATCTTTTGGTCATGACAGATCGGCTCCGATTGAAGCAAGCAGTACTTAATCTCTCCAGGAACTCTAGCAAGTTTGTGGAACATGGCTTTATCCGGCTGAGGGCAACCGTCAATGAGGATGATCTAGTCTTCCTCTATATTGAAGACTCTGGCCCCGGGATTCCAAGAGAGAAACAAAGGACCCTGTTTGCCAAGTTCCAAGAGTCTCTGGATAGCTTGGCACAGGGTACGGGACTAGGATTAAATTTGGTGAAGAAGATTGTGGAGCTGATGGGGGGTAACATTTGGCTGGACGAAGACTATGACAGTGGGGTAGAAGGGTGTCCGGGGGCAAGATTTGTCCTTAGTCTAAATGTTCGACCGCTTTCCGAGGCAGTCTTGACCAAACAAGATTCCAAACTCCAGCAAATGGATTACACTGCCGAGACAGATCCCACAAGGGAAGATTCCATGAGCCACGACATTTCAGCAGACGAGTTACCTTCTCCTCTTCCAGATTCTCTCAAGGTACTCTTTGTCGATGACGATGTCATGCTGAGAAAGGTAAGCAAGGCTAGTTCAGCTTGGGGCGTGTGCGTTCAAACTGGCAGTTCCACTCACCCTGCTGTTGCTCGCAGCTCTTTTCCCGTTCGTTGAAGCGTGCCATGCCAAACTGGCCCATTCGAGAGGCTGCCAACGGGGAAACTGCTCTGAAACTTGTAGAAACAGAAGACTTTGATTTGATCTTCATTGATCAATATATGAGTAGCGCAGAGAAGCAACTGCTGGGGACGGAGACGGTACGGGCACTGCGGTCCAAAGGTGTCACATCCATTCTGTGCGGACTTTCTGCCAATGATATGGAGTCTGCCTTTTTGAATGCCGGGGCTAATGCCTTTTTGATCAAACCCTTTCCGTGCAAGACGGAGGAGTTGAAGGAAGCACTCCGAAGGGTGCTGCAAAGCCAAGCCAGGTCGCAAAACTCCATGCGGTCTCTGGCAAGCTGGATGGATGAGGTACCGGGGGGATCTATGGGCTCTGCTGGGACTCGTTGACGATAGATAGGAGTAACTCAACTCTAGCTAATTAGCCAACGAAGCATACAATACCTTGCTGCAATGGAGTAGGCCAGAGAGAGATACCGTAGAGATAGACTCAACTCGACTTGACTCCACCTCATGTTTTGGGCGAAGCCCGGGTTTAGAGTAGGGAAATTATCTACGGAAGCCAGCCGGGGCCAGGCTTAAGCAAAGAACAGTCGAAATTCAGGACTAGGTTCTGAGGGATCAGGGGCAAGAAATTGAGGACCATTACGGGGGGCAAAGGTTTGGCTTTGCGGATCCACGGAGACAAAAATGGTAGCTTTCACAAGGCAATTGAGATACGGGTCTGCATGAAGAAATCATTTGAGAGTAGGAAATTGAGTTTTGGAGGCAATAGCAGAAGCAAGGCGTTTGAAGAGAGTCTTGGCTTGAGGGGCAAGCATGCCATCACTGAAACAACAAAGGGTGGAAGAAGCGATTGGACTCCCACGCGTCTTTATATTTGGAAAATTTGTCGCGTTCTTGTTGGGTTAAAACTTTGATGGGATCTTTGTTGCGGTAAGAGGCACAGTATCAATCAGCGCGACGTCAATAATAGCGTGTGTACCTCGTTCAAACAAGCCGCGAATAAAGATCACCACGTAGAGCTCGGGGGCTGGAGGGGATTGAGAGGGGAGGAAGGGAGGTAATAGAATTGGGTGACGGCAGGGATAGTAGGGGCGGAACACGAGGGAAGGTGTGGTTCTGACTGGACGCTAGAGAACCAAAGCATTCAATGAATAGAACCAAGATTCATTGCGGATTTCATTATCGACGGATGATTAAGCGCGCGTTTGCAATCCAGAGCAGGTGGAACGCTAGGGACCCGTACAGCCATCCCAAAGTGGGAAGAGTGGGGGGGTAAGACCGAACGGAGAAAAAGAGCATCCGCCATTCTTGAGCGAGAGAGTGACGTGCGTTTGGCATATATGGGTGACTGCAAGCCAGGAGCCAGTGCACGACTGCGATTGAGGCGAGCTTCAGCGGAGTGAGAGTGGCTTTGAGTCTCGAAAGCCGCATTGGTAAGCGTCGTATGGCGTTTGTGGCGCTGATACGACCTTCGTGAGGTGTGCGATGGTTTCAATTTGAAGGGATGAAGTGGGGGCAATGAAGGGGGTGGCAGGGTCGTGGAAGGGCTAGGGATGGGAATTAAGGCAAGGGGGCAAGGAGAGCTGAGTAATTTCCGAAGTAATTTGCGAGCTGGCAATGTAGCGGAGGGGGCTTCCGTTATGGGGTTGGGGAGAGAAGGCCGGCAAACTTGTTTGGGGGGGAAGTGAGAGCTCGGGGGGGCAGTTGCTTGAATGAAGGTTCCATAAAGCGGGGAGGAGCTCAAAATCAGAGCATTTCCAAGGGAAGCCAAGAATCGAGGGGACACGACAGACACTTGCACAAATTGCCATTCATTTGGAGAGACTTTTGGAAGGCAATATAAGCCGACTTGGGGTAGAACTGAGCCACTTAACAAAGAGATTGAATGCATGCCGTCCAAGTTGTGATTTTGGAATAACAACCAGGAGGAAAGAGGCTTCAGTTCGCCGATAGACCACCGAGAAATCTGGACCATTGGTGACTTTGAGTGAGAGCCGCGGGTACGCGTAAAATGAGTGGTGGCTGTGTGAAAATTGGCACTGTGAGTAATAATTTGCATTTATTGCGCTGAACAAAGTGCGAATGGTTTGCCTAGCCGAATAAGACGGTCTAGAAGCAATATGTTAAATCAGTAAATGCCGGCAGCATTGGCGTCATCGGCATACAGAGATGCAGAAGGTGAGGGAACTCATGGTGAAGCCGTTTAATGAGGGAACTAAGGCTAAACCGTAGCAGTAAATGGCTAAAGGATCACCTTGCACGAATCCAACAGCGCTGAGGATAATGTGAGCTGTTCCAGCGGTGAGTCGTGAAAAATAACAAGGGACAATGTTTGTAACTGTTGAAGGTAAAGCGGCGCCTTCGGGCCAAAGATGGCGAACTGTATAAAGCATGGCAGTTCGATTCAATTCGTTGAAGGCATTAGAGGCATCTATAATAAGGAAGCCGAAATCAGAGTCGAGACTGTCAGATGAGCCAAGGTGATGATCCCAGACATGATTGGCCGTGTGGACGGCACCTTCAATGCCTCATGTTTTGGTGGTTGTGTGAGTTTCGACGGCATTGGTTCAGCAGTTGAATGGGGGTTAAGGATTTAGTGCGGCACTGAAAGGCTTAATGTTTGCATTTTAGGTCTACTTTTCTTTTTGAAACTCCTCCACTTCTTTCAATCCTTCCATCATCTCCGACGAAGAGAGAGACCATACAGTACCATTTCGGTTTGTTACGATAGTAGACCATTGTTGCGCCATCACAGCTACCTGTCACTCTCTCAACAATGAAGAAGAGACCAGGTCATGGCAAGATGCACGGCGACGGCGTTGTGAGGAAGCGGGTGGCGGTGCAATCATGGCAGCTTTTTCTTCGTTTTCTATTGGTGGTCTTCATCTGGATGCCCCTGTCGACTGGTTTGACCTATGACAATGACTTCAACGATCCCCAGGAGGCACCAACTCGTCACACAAAAACCAAACGTCGAACACATGTACCAATGGAAGATCTCGCCCTGGGAGGAATGGAACCAGAAGAGGCAGCACAACAAGTACTAAGGCGCATTGGCTCTGGCGTGAGTATTCGTACTCTATGGTGGTGGTGCACTCATCCTCGCGAAGAGATGACTGGCTTTGAATGCGCTCTCAAATACTAGGCTGACTTTCTTGTTTTTCTTCTGATGACAGGTTGAAGGGCGCTTGACCAAGCTGTTTGAAAAAGCCACCACACCGGAATGCCGTTCCAAGATTGCGGAACACTTTGGTTATTTTATGAACGCCATTGGAACTGAGCGAAGTCTTCCCTTTCAGGATGTCACGTTTCGAAATGAATGTCCATCGCCTCCTACGTACAACTATGACAATCCTGATCCAGCACTCCATTTGGGAATGATTCAAAACAAAACCTACAAACCTGACGATGGAATTTATAAGCAACCAGAGGACTTGAGATTCTGTTATGCCATCATGACACATGAACATGCACATGAAACAATTCGCTTGATGGAGGCTCTCCATGAACCAGGACACGTCTTTATTGTCCATGTAGACGCCAAGGAAGCTAGTCAAGAGACACACTATGAACTCAAACAATATGCTTCCTCGCGACCCCACATTCACATTTTGGATCATCCCAACAGAGTCAGTGTCAATTGGGGTGGATTCAGCATGGTCAATGCTACCTTGCAGATGCTCCATTACTCCTTTGAAAAGGATTTGGAATACGACAAATTCATCCATCTGGCATCCACCAACTACCCACTGGCATCCAACGCCAAGATTCGAGAGACCATTGCTAACTACCCCATCGATGCCAATCTGGTGCATGTAGTTCTCAAGCCCAGCCGCCCCAAACTCGCATCGTGGCACTATTTCGTTGAATGCGACGATGCTGTGCATCGAATCTACCGACTACCACCTCTCATCAATGCCACTGCGGGAGTGGAGCTGTACACATCCAGTCAATGGTTCACATTGAGTCGGGAGTTTGCACGGTACCTGGCATACCCCAGACCCAACACGTTTGTCTACGAGTTTCTACAATATGCGCAGCACGTTGTGGTGGCGGATGAGACGTTCTTTGGGACGGCCCTTCTCCACTCTCCCTATTGTGACAAGCATCACAATTGGAACTTTGTCCACTTGCAATTCGATCAGTGGGAAAACCAAGTGGCATTGGAAGAGCGAGACCCCAAAAAGTGCATCATGCCCGACCCGAATCACTGTGGGCGGTCCCCCACTACCATCACGATGGACTATGTGGATCTATTGACACTCTCGGATGATTTATTTGCGCGCAAGTTTGCGGACAATCCCGATGTGAAAGATGTCTTGGATCGGCACCGATTAGAACAGCAACAACTGTACAATGACAACAGCACGGCCAAAGCGGTGCCAAGCAGGGTGAATACAACTTTTGAAGGTCAGGGGGTTTTGATTGTGGCCAAAGACACCGTATCCAGTGACACGCCCCTCTGCGTGGGACTGGGGCCCACGGGAAATTATGCAAAGCTGGTGCCATGTTTCTATGAGGGTATTCCGCCATCGTTGGCGGAGGGATGGGAGACGGGAGCTGTCATTGTCGAAGAGACTCCGATGCACAATCGATGGCGGCTAGGACCCTGTACCCCCGATGGCAACTTGGAACGTCAGTAAGTATTCCTCTTTCATGTTGACATGGCACAAGCAACATGGATTCGCTCAATTTGTACAATCAACTCATCATTCTTTGCTTCCCACACGAAAGGTTCTCTGCCGAGATGAAAATGACACCAGGAGACTACAGTCCAACAGGTCCACGCTGCACGTTGACTCAAGTGGATGGTATTCGAGAAGGCAGATGCCTGGACGCCCATTCCAACGACATTGAACCTGGCGGCAAGGCCAGAGTCTTTCCTTGTGTCAAACGATGGCCTCAGTTCTACTCGTTTGGAAATGGCGCGCTGGCGCCCCAAAATAGCATGCACACAAACGTGCCCAAGCACATTGTGGATCGGATACGACAATCACGGCCGGATGAACCACCGCAGGAAGCATACCTGTGCTTGGGTGTGCTGGGAAGGGGTGACAAGGATGAAGAACACTTGTATGTAGTAGAGACAGACGACGAAAATGCGCCAGATGAAGAGATCGTGGTGAAGGAATACGATGACGAGGAATTTGGCAGTGACGGCTTTCTCAAGTTGGATCACTTTCGAGGCGAGGAAATCGTTGCAACTCGGTGCTCCAATGTTGGGGCCGTGATCGAATGGTTGTTTGTGCCCTACATTCTCGAAGATGACCCGGACGTGGAGCAAGCCACAACCGTAGACCTCGCCGGTGAATCAAGCAATAGTGAGGCCAAGGCAACCCAACCTTCACAACCAACCTGTGCATCAGAGTCGTGCGGCGAACCAGACCTAAAGTCGGAGCAATAGAAACTGTGTCAATCAAGTGAAGCCTTGAAGCTTGGCCACGAGGCAAATGGCCTCTGTTCATCACTTCTCCAAGTACCAGACTATCTTAGGGTTTGACTGTCATCTTGTATCCACTAGCAAGCTAGTACATGTACCGTAGGCAACGCCGAGTGACTCTGTCAGCCACAATACGCTATACTAGTATTCTGTCTGCTAACATGCAATTACTTAGGAGGTTATAACTGAAACTAAGCCAAGTAGAACGCTCTTCCCTTCGTTGACTACTTTTTTGAACCGAAGGTAGCTCTACCAGAAAGATGCAGATTACTTCATTGGCTACCACGCATGGCAGCGAACCGCGCTTTATTCGTTGGATGTGAACTTCTTCACTGCCACATAGAGTGAGCGGACCCATGTGAGTTTGGGATCATCTTCCCGCAACCTCCTCGACAAGTTGCTCAACAGAGCAAATGATAGGCGAAGGGTACCAATGTGTCCCAGCACAGCGCAGGCCCCAAGGCTGCCGCCATACATTGCCCCGACAACAGACGGAAGGAACGCATCGGATCCAGAAAGGAACAAACCTGGGACGGAAGTGTGAGGAGTTGTGGTCCACTTGGAGATGCAGAAAAAGACGAGATGTAAGGGGCATGATGCAACCATGATTTTATGGGGACAATTCCATTCCTCCGCGCACCTTCCTATTGATGGGCTTAAACATTTCCTGGTTGCAGAAGGTACCATAGCTGCCACCGCGATAGCTACGTAGGGAAAGGAGACGAGAGAGAGAGGTGAGAGCAAGGTAGAAGAGAAAGGTTTTGTCATTGGTCTCCACATCACAAATACTCACCTCGACAAATAGGTTACTTCTGTAAGGGGAGTGCCCAAGTGATAAAACTCTACTTTGTCCCTCACTTGAGGTACTGCCTCTAGCAAGATATCCATGAGATGCACCCGCAACTCCTCTTTGAAGGCCTCGTACTCGGGTGCCCGGTGCCTCGGTGGCATGTTCTTCCATTTCTCAAACCACTATGCAAGAAGGAAAGAGGGACGACAACGGTCAGGGGTTGATCTCAAGAGCGCCTTGGATCCTTTTGCCTGCTCTCTCTCTCTCTCTCTCTTCACCTACCTCGTATTGTCCATCACTGATCATGATGCAGTTGCCTGATGAAAGACGACAAGTACAGCAAACAAATGTATTCATCAGACGATGGAAGCAAAGGATTCATGGTGTACAGGTGCAATTGCAAGACTTACTGATGCCAGGGAATCGGCGCTTCCATTTAGTGTCCTTCGTGCAAGGGAACCCAATGTAAACGGTGGGAGGGCGCACTTGACAAGGCTGATGCATATATGAGTCGAACGCCTCGTCAATACCATATCCGTTAAAGTACCACAGGTTGTGCTTTGGCAGATCCAATTCGTCGGGATCTCCTTTGATCTTACAGAACAAGAACACATGCCCATTGCTCTGCCTGATGGAGCGCTCAGTTGGTTGCTACATGTAGGGGGGTTGCAGCGAAACGTGTAAGATGATGCCAAGTGCAATGGTGGTGCGCCCGGAGCAAACACGTTCTTTCGTTTACCTGAAAGCGTTTGACTACAGGAAGGTCTTGTGGCAGCAGTTTGTTGTATAAATTATAGACAGACGTTGCGCAGACGACATTCTTGGCGAAGATCTCTGTTTCTGGAACCAATAGCTTCTCCTCCTCCGAGTTGCATTCGGCTAATGCCGAGGTGCTACTGACGCGGACCCCAACAGCTCTGCCATTCTCCACAATGATGCCCCTGACCGTAGCATCGACAAAGACTTCCCCGCCATAGGCACGAACCATACTAGTCAATCGGATGGAGATTTTCTGTGTGGCCCCAACTGTATACGAACCACCGTCCATATAGTGTGCCATGGTGATGCCGTGCGCAGCCATCGTCGCCTCACGAGGTTGCACAGCGTAATCCCCAATAGGATGGGTTAGGACGGCCTTGAGTCTGCGTATGGATGTATCGGGCTCGATGCCTTCAGGGGCCTTGGGAATTTCCTGATACTCTGCCAACAACTTTTCCTTGGAGTAGCCCAATGCCAGCACAGCATGTTGAACATCCCTCACTGTCAAGGTAGCATACTTCATCAGTCGATCCACCTTCTCCTGGACCAGAAACTGCAGAGAATTGGGTAGGATGCGTGATATTCCCAGAGCTGTAAATCCATCGTGGATATCGTTGCACACGTCCATGTAAACCATTGCCCTCAAGCGCAAAGTCTCATTGTCTGGGTCAATGCGTTCCATGATTCTGTCCACCGTTTCCATACCTCCACTGACAAACGGATACGTCTTGTGATTGGGAGCACCTTTCTTGACGTGGTTATCCGCTGGAAAGACAATTTCATCATATGGATCCTCCAGCGCAGTCCACTCCTGAAAGCCATGAGAAGCAAAATCCATGATAGCTCCAGAACGAGCCGTTGGCTGGCCCATTGCTTTTGAAGTATAGTGCAAGCCTGTGTCCCATTCGCCTGCAGAGGTGGGCACAACAATTTTTGGGTTACGATGCACGGAATGAAAATGAACAAGCAACTCTCCAAGTCAGTACGTACAATTTTGCTCTCGAAAGCTATGAGTGCATCCACCGGTCACTGTGGGATGCTGCTCCAACACCAAAACACGCTGTCCCGATTGCGCCAAGAGACTGGAAGTGGTAGATCCCCCCGATCCAGAGCCAATCACAATTGTATCCAACTTTTCAGGCACCATTTCTGGCTGAAAGGCGACGGCACGCATCGGCTGAACCTTGCGCTTGACAGGCCAACTCAACACGAGATAGGCCAGGAACAGCAATGACATGATGGTTGTGGCCACAATCAGCCCCAACAGCACCCAAAGGGAGCCTTTCCAGAGAGCCGATAAGGTCACGGGTGGGAGAGACAAGATCACCGGACCCAGCATTAGTATCATCAGGAGAAACATCTCGTCGTGATGAGAAGGACCCTTGGCATGGATTTCATTGCCTCCTTGAGGAGGATGGTGAATCATCATCCTCATTGTGGTATCTTTTTTTTCTTTTCTTAGGTTTTTTTCAGTTTGTTTGTCTTTCTTACTTTGTTGTTTTGTGCTATCAACACACTTCCATCCATCAGCGGCTTCTGTTTGGACTTCGCAGGTTGTCTTGATCCCACGACTGCATCCTTTCATTCTTCAGCTTCCGTTGCAATAGCTTGGCAGCCCATTTCTTGGACCCAATGACAAGTGGGTTCTCACCAAAAGTAAGAACTGCGAATTCAGCTTGGCCTTGGAAGGGAAGCACTGCTACTGCGCTGCAGGCATGTGCGTGGCATTGCAGCGTTTATAGATTTGCCGCGGCATCGACCTCCTTCGATGCGAACGAACGTGCGACGAACCCAGAATGTTGTCAAGCAAGGCGATGTGATCGATTATTCGATTCGATCCGACTCTTTTATCATTCGATTCGATTGATTCGCTTCCGGGCCAGACCTTCAAGGGTGCTGGCAGACTTGCGGGAGTCTCTTCTCAGCTCGAAAGTTGGCACTTTTACCAGCTGAAGAGCAAAAAGAGTTTGTGGATGCAATCGTCTCCACTCATCTTGATTGTGTCTCAAGAGTGCGACAACAAGAAGGCAAATGTTATCAAGCTCTACTTTGAAATGATGATGGAAATTGCTTGACGTGTGGACACCGCCGACGGACCAGCTCGCACTCCTTTGGAGCGAGGCGAGGGTACCGCTAGCCCCATTGGCTTTGATTCGTGGCCTCGTCAGTTCTGCTGATAAGGCCATGCACCACCGAATTAGACTGGGTTACATGGATGGCTTGGAGGAGGACCGAGTGGCTGTGAAAGTAGCTGGAATCAGTCATGTCGTTTGATTTTGAATCAACTTGCGCAAAAAGCCTTCAAGCCACTTGTTAAAGCACGCATAAAAGAGGAGCGAGCTTTCCTACTGCCCCGCATCTTCCGATCTATCTGCTGAATTTGAAGGGATCATTAGCTGTGCATATTTTAAAATAGCATTTTTTGTTTGTGATTGTAACCTACTCAAAAGTGATCATAGCTTTCTCCAACCAACTGTCTTTTGGATTAGTCTGCCCATACTTCATAGTCATCCATTTGCTTTGTTTGTTCGTTGGTCAGATATCGTCGGGATTTTCCCTGAAATCGGAACGGTAAGGAGAAGAGCGACAGCAACCAAATCGAGGCATACACCAAGGGAGCAGCTATCAGAAGGCAGATCATGGAGTAGAATGCTGTCAAGATGGGTGCTCGATTCCAATTCAGAAAGGCATACAAGGAGTCATCATTGCTGCTTTTGTAGGGGTTTCCAATTTCCAGGTAAGAATGGATCAAGCTCCAAAGAAGGAACATGTATATAACTCCAAGAAAGAACCATTGGTGGTTGATGCGAATTGGGATCTGGTTCAGGCAGAGTCCCTCCGAAATGAGCAAGAGAAAGACACTTCCAAAACTGATGAGACTTCCCTCCAAGTCTCCCCCCTGGTACTCAAATATCCAAAACGCGAGGGAAGCAAAAAGCTGAGCCGGAGCCGCAATGGAAAACAACGTCCAAGAAGCCTTGTGCCATCCGTTAGGGAAATAATGGACACTGGGAAAGTTCAACTGGGCAGTGGCAGGTCGCAGGACATGACCAATAATGGAAGACCACATATACAGCACCGTCGCTATATTGGCCCAATGATCAAAGGTTGCTAGATAGAACGCCCTGGGTTGTGTTTGGAAAAAGCCGTCCGCCGTTATAAAGGTGATCCATACACCAATCACAAACTTCATGGCGCAATTCCACCATTTTGGCCTGCTGCTAAACGAAGCCGGAATGTCCACATATTTATCTGTGACTTCTCGTATCGAATAGAGCTGCCGTATCTCCATTGCATCCAGTTCTGCATAGTATCGCTCCCGAATGCCCATTGAATTTTTCTCGCTGGCAGATCTGTCGCGTTTCGTGTTCTTTCCCGTCCAGCCTGTCGATGTTTGCGTCTCGTCTCCGGCCCCTTGCGTTTCCAGCAAATCATTATCCATGGCAAACCTCTCGTCGTAGGCATCTTCTCGGTGCTTTTCGTTGCGACATGTTAGCTTTCGAAAGAGTTTCTTCCAACCCATGGTCAAGTATAATGAATGATGAATGATGTCCAAGGGCTAGCTTGCTGTGGCATAAATTAGTGTGAGTTGTCTCCAGATCTAATGAGGTTGGATGGAGCAGGAGAAGGCATGGCTACCGTTGCACATGTTGGAGTATGGTACTTAGATCCGTTAGAAAAGGATACTTAAAGGCGAGCATGAGGTGCTTTCAGCGCTCACAATTATTATTAGTCTTCTCTTCCGTAATGCGCTTGGCGGGCTGGTGCGAACTGCGAAGGGACCTGGCTCTGCAAACAGGAAGCGGTACGTGGTACCGTACTATCTATATCATATTTCAAAGCTAATAAGCGAAGGGAGAGGACGACTGGATACAGATTGAGTAACACCAGGCGACAAAACGACCAAGGGTTTCTTGCTTTGGATTGGAGCACCGGTTTGGATTACTAGCTAGGCGGGGGGATACGTATCCCACAGTTCCATTTTTCGATTAATTTCTTGCCTACCAAGGTTTGCTTGCTCTGCTAGATTGAATCTCTGTGAGATCTAATTAGCTAGACTATGCTCCTCCAGGGGGTCCACCCAGAATCGATTGAAGCGTTCCAACCATATCCCGTAGCTCAGTATCGTCTTTTAAGGCCTGTTCCAGCTCCTCTTGTCCACCCGTCATGACAAGTTTCATGGCTTCTTGCATTTTGGTACTTTGAAGCAGAGTCATCACCTCTGGATTCTCCACCAGATTTTTGAATTGTTCTGGACTCAAACCACCGGGCAAATTTCCATCGTTCCCTACCGCCTGGTCGAGAAGCACGTCGTCACTCAAAGCTTCATCCACCGGTTGGCGACCTTCAAATTGATCTTCTAAACGCTGTTTGTTGAATTGATCAATCAGTTCTGGGTTGGCTTTGCCGCTCATTCGAGCAGCTGTGAGACGTTCGTCTAGGGATTCCTTGTCGAAGCAATCGTCATACGCCACTCCTCTCGTGTCCAGTTCCGCTTTGATTTCGGATACCCTCATTTTTCCTGGTTCTACTTCTTCTTCATCCTCTTCATCTTTATCGTCGATCGATGCATCATCCGAGCCTTCGGCAGTGGCAAGGGGGACGATAATATTGCCTCTGGCTTTTGGTAGTCCTGCCCAGGTAGGAAAGACGAGTGGTGCCGGAGCAGCGCGGATTCTTTGCAGCTGCCGATTCAGCACTGGCAAGACAAGCAAGGAATGGCTTGACGCTACCAAAGCGACAAAGATAAAACAAACGAAACCAAGAAATGTCATCTCTTTCTACTGGTGGTCGTTTCCTTCTTGATGAGCGTGACTTGTGGTCGGTGGTGTGGATTCACATCAGGATTTGAAACTTGAGAACATATCTCTTGTATCTTTCGATTTTCGATGACACCTATCGAACGACGCACTGACGTCCATCGCATTCGATGGTCCATAGCGAACTTCAAAGCCTTGGTAGTGTAGATAGCTCAAAGCATCCAAACCAGTAGTGAGGACAACCTATCTAAGCTCTAGCTAGCTACTAGATTGAGCTCCTGCAAAGCAAGACTTTCATATCTACAAAAACAGCCAACTCTCATGCAACCATTTCAAACATTACTTCGCAGTTTTCAGCCACCGTAGAACCGTTCCTGCCAGACATCCAGCATGCAGACCTACCATACTCTTGGTGGCTCTGCCTCCAGCCATCCACGACCACTTCTTGTTTAAACTGCAAATTTTACACCAGTGGCTTCCTCAGTGGAGCGCAGAGCATGTTCATGGCATCCTTGTCTGTCTCAAAAGGCTGAAATTCTGTCTCATCCTTGCTTATTGACACCTCCCCATTCAAATTGTGAACTTCACACCAGTAGCTTCCTCACTTGTACGCCACAGCATATCCATGGCATCCTTGTCTGTCTCATAGGGCTGCGGAGGGTTTGGAACCGCTGCTCCACTCAGTGCACTCTTCTGTTTCCCATTCAAAGGGCCATACAAAACGCCAGATTCAGCAGAAGGAATGGCCATGCCAGTGAGCAAACCAACTGACCCATCTTCGGGTGACTGGGCCATAAACTTCATGGCAACACTAAAGAAAGCATTTGTGAAAAATCCATAGTTGAGGTGATCGCCCAAGTTAGTGTTGGACCCCCCTGGATGTGCACACACTGCACGGATTTTGGAGCCCTTGGCACTCAACTTCTCATGCAATGCATAAGTGAAGACAGAGTTTGCCAACTTGGTTTGGAAGTATCGATGGTAGGGACCACCACCCATCATGATTTGCTCATTTCCACCCAAGTCGCCTCCATTCTTGAGGAAGTACTTCTCTTCCAGACCATTGTTGGGTGTGTGCTCACGTCCAAGAGAGGAGTGATTAACAATGCGAGCGTCACCAGTGGCATTAGCCTCTGCTTCAAGCAGAGGAAATAGCTCAGCTGTAAGCAAAAAGTGACTGAGGTGATTGGTTTGCATTTGAGTGTCATATCCATCCTTGGTTGCTTCATCAGGAGTGGCCATGATTCCTGCATTGTTAGCGAGACAATAAATTTGGCTGTACTTGGACTTGATTTCCTTGGCAGCTGTAGTAACAGAGGCAAAGTCCTGCAAGTCACACTTAATAGGGACAAATTTTCCATCTGTCACAGCGCTCTGGAGTTTTTCCAAAGAATCCTTGGAACGACTGGATTCGCGGTTGAGAAGCAGCACTTCTGCACCAAGCTCGGCAACAGTGCGAGCGGCAACAAAGCCAGTTCCAGATGTGGTTCCAGTAATCGCAATGACTTTTCCATCAAGCTTGGGAAGAGTTTCCTTGAAGTTGTTGTAGAGACGTGTCATGGTTATAGTTTTTCTGGGTTGTTTTGGCTTGGTGGTTGTGTTGTTTGTTGTTTGTTAGGGTTGTGAAAGTGATTTGTTGTTTGGTACTTCGGGGGAGAAAACAGGAGGAGCCAGATGGCGGCCACGCCACTCCTTCGAGATCTTTTGGTGGGTTGCCACTACCTTTAAGTAATGGAGTGCCGGTTTGGAGCACCCGGGATGCCCTGAATCTTTTCTTGGATCATCCTCTCTTTGCCTTTATTTGTTGGCACGTGCTCGCGGAAATGGTACCAAACCACCAGTTTGACCAAGAGTTGACCAAGACAGCAAAGGATAAAGGATTGTCTGTGGTTCTGTGGTTGGTGTCTTTGTCATCATCTTAGCCAATGGGTACTACTTTACCGGTAAATTGTACGGTACGATGTGCTCTTGTGGGCCAGAATGATGAATAAATAGAATTGAATCCTAGCAACATTCAACATCCTGTGTCTACTCGGAGGACTACCACCATGCACCCTGCATTTGAAATAGCAATGCCCGGTGCTCCAACGGGTTGCTTGCAAGGATCAATCTGAACAAGTGTGTCTGGAAGATACGAAGACACTCCAATCTCGTAGGGTCACAAAGGATCTGGGGGAGGAGACATACTGCCACGAGCCACTAGTAGAGCCGACAGATGTGCACATAAACAAATTTCCGTGGAAACAAGCAACTGGATGCTGGCTTCCACCAGGAGTGATCAATTGGCTCGCTCATCAAGTCAATCAAATCCCTCCCGTAAAACACAGGCAGCACGCTGCCCATGAGGTGGACCTGTCTGTGTTGAATTCACTAGCTTCTCCAAGTTTCCAAGTACCCTTCAGGTAACTAGATAAAGACTTGGTCTACTAGGAAGGTTGAATTGCATACAAAACCAGAGTCTATAAAGATTATGATCACCCACACCAATGGTGGGTGATGAACTAGATTGTGAGTCTGTCCTCCTATCCTGGAACCCATAACCCTATCCAACACACTCCTGCGATCCTGATGAGGTTCTCATCTAGCGATCGGCGTCATTGGTTGTTGTTGTTCCGAGGATGATGTCTCGCATTCGGATGAACAGACTCCCTTGCAGTGGCTTGGTGAAGAAGTCAGCCACCATCTTTGTTGTGGGACAGTACTCGACGGTAACGTCGCCCTTACGTACCCTGTCAGATACGAAGAAGTATCGAATATCGATGTGTTTGGTGCGCTTTCCACTGGATGCTTTGGCATTCTTTTCCAGAAAGACGAATGCACTTTAGGTTGTAATGGTAAATACGCACTTATCGCAAGATGTCGTGTGACTGTGTGTGAGGGGGGATTTCTAGGAACCTAGTGTCCATAACACTTAGAGCATTTAGATGTTCAACCGCGGACCAATTACCGCCTCCGTAGAGCTCCTAGTGTTGGTTTTTGTCGATGTAGATGCTCCACCACGCCATCCAGTCCAGCTAAGAGCAGCTCCAGTGTGACTCTTCATGTCGGATGGACAGAATGAGCCGTCAGATCCACCATTTCGAGTAGTTGTGTGTTGGTCGGCACTGAGGCGATGTTACTGGGATCATGGTCGCTCTGCAAATACTGATTCATGCGACACATAGTTTCTTGTAGTCGTCTTCATCTGGGCTCTTAACTCTTGTGGACAGAAATGCCACGGCAGTTTGGATATCTGGTCGTCCTCTTTTCGATAGGAACAAACTCTTGGCCACAATATGATGATACATTTGTGCCAGTGATTCGTGAAGCTTCACCGGATCCACGTTGTTGACTTGGAAGAGATGGGCTGCAGCCGGAGTTGCGCTCTCACCACTCATGTCGTCCGGAGCCTCTGCCAGAATTTCTTCCACGTAGTCACGCATGTCTATCTTGACATGCCCTTCCTCTGTGTAGTCGAGCTTCATGCCTAGATAATCATGGACTTTTCGTTGGTTTGATTAGTTAGTGGGCTTTCCTTGGCGAAACGCTTGAGAGAGTCTGCCACCAACTCCATTCACGTGGGCAGTCGATCGCTCAATTGTGATGATGTTAGATCGATAAACATGCCATTGCGTATGTGCATGTTTTCGTCGATTCATTTTGTTCGCGAACAGCTGATTCATAGGGATTTGAGTCTTCGAAACGCACTCGACCAGCTTGAGCGATTAGTTCTTCCAGAACAGGTAACGCCGCTTTCAGTGGTGCCGAGTACAGACCTGAGAGCGAGTTCGACGTACAGCATGGCTTCCTTTTTCCAGGACGATGTACTTTCGGTACATCTTGGTGTCGATCAATACCAATAGTTCAGCCATCTCACCCTCTAGCTTCATATGAGTGAGCTCATCGTTGTCGGCTTGCATAAATGCTCCTGGAATATCAACCGTGACCACCTTCCGATTCTCTTTTGCATCGATGATGCTGGATAGGATAACCGCTTCGGATCCTCACTGTTGGTGAGCTGGCATCCTCCTTGTCCGTGTACATACGTTGTTTCCTCCCATCTGCGCAGCCACGCCCTTTGATGCGGCCGCATCGCTTTTGCTTCAGGAACATGAGGTACTTCAGGACGCGTCGTCTCTGTTCACGATCAAGAGTCTCCGGTCTGATTGGTTTCATGACTGCACGGTCATGTAACTGTTTCATTTCCTTGTGTACAGCCTCCAGACCTGCCTTTCCGAACATCTTCAGCCCCTTTTTCATGCCCATTTGCGGCGTCTGAAAGGTCTTTGTGGATTGTTCCATTGCTATTTCGGCTTTCTTTTCAGCCTTAACGTGTCTGAGGGCGGTGATCAAGTGTACATGCTCATGTGTAGTACTGTGCATTTGTGCTGCTCGTGCTTGGCCTCTGGTGCGCGTGCCGACGGTGGGATTTTCGCCGCTGATGGCGATTCGGTTCAGCTCGCGAGACAGTTGTGTTGACGGTTCTTGCTGAGCGTCGTCGTCGTCGTAGTAGTCACGTTATGTCACTGTCTTCTGTGACAACGTTGTCACCATCCCCGTCACTGTCGGTGTCATCTTCGCTGTCGCTAGATTCTTCTCCGTCGTCGTCATCAGGAGGTTGTTGCTGATTGTCTTGGTTCTTGGTTCGTTATTGCGAACTCGTATCCAATGTGCGTGGTTCTGGTGGATTGAGGCCGTCTTCTCGTTGCTGTAGATCACGGACTTCGTCGTCATCCACTCCTGTAATGTCGGGGATCGAGGAATCGTTGCTCCAAGCGTTAATTGCAACTTAATCATTGTCGTCGTCTGGGTCATAGTCCTCGTCATCCGCGTCATCAGTGATTTCCTGATTATTGCGGAAAAATCCTCGTGGAAAAATGAAAAACCCCTGTTGCCGCTTTGGTTGGCTAATGGGTTGGTCTGGTTGTCGCAAGTATCCCGTTAAATATATATATTATATCTTGTCCATTAGAGAACTTCGTATTGGATAACTACATCAGACTCCGACCGAGCAGGGAGGTTCCATGCACATCAAAGGCTGGAGATAGAACTCCCGCGGGGAACTGTAGAGTGTGATAGAGTAGGTTGCATTAGCAATCCTACTCACTCAGCAATCCTACTCACTCACGATCCTCTAGCGCCTTCGCATTAGCGATGCGCCCCTGGGTTGTATGTGTATGCCATTTGACGTTGTCGTTGCCTCGTCGTGGACTTGAGCGTAGGTCCCATACTCCAGTCGGCAATGTTTATTGAAGTCTATTTTCAGCCCGGTAACTAGCTCTCGAGGGCTTATCACTCCGGACACTCCTGGAGTTGGTGGGAACACGTTTAGCCAGAAGTTTGCATGGTGGACCATTTGGCTGACCATCTGTGCTGGCATCTTCTTGAAGGGAAGAGTATTGTATGTCGCTCGTGTTCTCTCCTTGATTGTGCGGATTCGTCGCTCTATCTCTGGGACATGTTCATCCCTAGATGTGGTGTTGAGCTTCACGCCGATTGCGGCAAGATTTCCCATGATTGGCTCGAACTCGCCATCCATGTTTATTGTCGTGATTTGGAAACCCCGACCTCTGTATATCTTGACAACACCGTGAATGGCTGACATAACTGTTGTTGCTCTTTGATTCCTGAGGATTTCCGTAGTCCCGAACTTGATTGCACTATTGTACGTGACCATGAATGGGATGCGATTGACCTTCATGATGTCCCCGCTCAACGTGAGAGTTTAGTACGCTGCAATTGATTTTGGAGTAGGGCCGGATGATCTGTTTGCTGATGCATCCGGTTTGAGCCTTTTCTGGCACTGTTTTCATTTTCAGGGATCTAGATCCGGAACCATATGTGTTCCGAAAGCGGCTATGGCATCATCGCGATTGATGGGACAGTTTGGTAGCTTGTTGTTGTCGATGATGTCTAGGAATGTTTTGAGGCTAGGCCTTCCTATGATTTTCTGGATGCTACGGGCTTTTACAGCTTTTTGGTAGTCAGCATTGGTGTACTTAGACTTATTCTCTTCTACAGTATTGATGAGAACGGTCCCGTTGCCTTTGCCGCTATCCATTTCCGTATAGAACAGACCCTTTGCTGATTGCTGGAAGAGTCGGTCACCATTTTCTTTGTGCACAATGAACGTGTTGCCTGCTTCACTGTCATATGTAACTCTGTGTCGCCTTCGGACGTTGGCAAGCGAGAGGATATTGGCAATGCCTCCCTTACAATACCAGACCAGTCCGTATCCTTTGAGTGTTCCTTTCATTTGGGTGGTGACGCTACCAGCCTGTGTGTGGATTCGAAGTGTCTCCGCGACCTGATGAATATTTTCAAGGAGGTGTGGATTAGCAAACACGTCGACCGTAGACTGGTTGTCTAGGAGGATCCACGATAATGGAATTCCTTCCTTCAACATCGTCTGGATAACGGCGGATACCGTAAAGCAGTACTCTACTCGTTCTGACTCACCGATTTCGACAGCGTCGAGAAGGAATTGGGCCTGTTCAATTTCAGTTCCAATTGTTCCGTCGGTCACGTTCGAATGGGCGTTATCCCTGTCGTTATTGTCGTTGTTGTTGTTGTTGTTGCGTCCTCTGCGCCGATTGTTGCGGTTGTTCGAGCTGCCATCGCCGTCATTGGTGAATGAGACGCCGTCTTGGTGCTGGCCGCGATTGTTGCCAGTGGATTCGTTTTTCCAATGGACCATTTTGTTGTATGCTCCTGATAGAGTCTTTGGCCACTGATCGTTCCCAGCAATGAACTGGTTTTCGAAAAACGTGAGCATATTGCCGTGTCTGGATCTTTCTGCTCCTTGGAGTAGTCCCATTGATAACATTCGTTCCTTGCATGTTTCGATGACGGTCTTCATTTGATCATCCGTGATCTGGGTGCGATCGATACCGGAGGTTTCGCAGACCTTGTCCACTAGTCCATCCTCCAGTCCGATCGATCCTCCGCATTGATGGACTACCTCCACCTGATTGCGGAACTTCTCATAGTATGCCGCATCAGACTCGTGTTTGCCCTGTCTAAGAGCGTACAGACGTCTCTTGGCCTCATGAATTGACTGTGCACGGTAACGTTGGTCCTGATAATTGAAACAGATCCCTCGGATCATGCGTAGCAGGTCGATCCCGTTCCTTTGGTCGGATACCGTAGGGAAGTCAGTATGTCCCTCGATTCTTGCCACTAGGGCATCACTGCACTGTCCAATGACAAGTGCATATAGTTTTTGGACTTGGTTGGTCATCATCTTGCGATCCTTGATTATTTCCTTGGCTTCCTGCTCCCACATGTACTTTTCAGTGGGATCACATTGGTCTGTTCCATAGTGATCAGGGGCATCAGGCATAACGACCGTAGGTTGTTCAAGTTTCTCGACTGCCTTCGACATGGCGCCTCCGTGTGAGTAATTACTTCCAACATAAATGGAAAGCTGCTCGAGACTCTTTGTGAAAACATCGGTTTGATTGTATCCAGAGCAGTCAAAGATGTGTCCTTTCATTTCATCACAACTCCCAGTGAATCTTCCTTGACGTGGTGGGTTGCTTCTTCGATTATTGGTTCCCCGGTTGTTATTACCAGGTCGGGCATTGCCACTTGTAGCATCTCCTCCGGATCTCGTCCCGTCCGGTGTGGAACTCATGCTTGCACTTGGTGTCCTCTTGATACAGTTAACTGTAATCGACACCGATTCCTGTGCTGGTAATCTTTATAGACTGTTGAATTCACTAGCTTCTCCAAGTTTCCAAGTACCCTTCAGGTAACTAGATAAAGACTTGGTCTACTAGGAAGGTTGAATTGCATACAAAACCAGAGTCTATAAAGATTATGATCACCCACACCAATGGTGGGTGATGAACTAGATTGTGAGTCTGTCCTCCTATCCTGGAACCCATAACCCTATCCAACAGTCTGTGGTGCCCTCTGAGACTGAGATCAGTTAGTTTCACGAACGCACTTTCGGGCCAAGCAAGTGCGATTTGAAGAGTTGCTTGTCCACATGTATCATGGACTTATTCATTCTATTCGTGTATTCAAGGATTGCATTCTCGCACACCTTCACAATCATCCATTGAGGTGATCCTTCTTCGACATTCAATTCATCTTCTTTTCCAACACCGTTGATTTGGATTTTTAAAGGGCATAGTGGGATCGAGTTGCTCCACTATAGAGTACGGGCATTCAAAGTGACTGTAATCTCTGTTGGACTGCCTGCTACGGTGCAGCACTTTGGGCATCGCTTTATCGTTAGGCCTAAACGCGCCTCTGGAGCCTGGGATTTTGTGAATTGTGATCCGATCGTGATGTTCTTGGGTACGAACTGATGCCATCAGTGACGATTGTGGATTGCCGAGCCCGAGAAAAAACACCCAGCCAGCCATCACATGGAAGAATCCACCGTTTACTTCAATTGATTGCTTCTGGTCCAACCATGTTGGTGCATATCGGATGGTCGGTCCTCCATGGCAGCAGATTTTACCCATATTGCACCACTTCCAAGGAATACGGTACGTCTCTCGTCCGAATGATTCGACTCGACTCCATCAAATCAAATTAGTTGTTGCAGTCGCAGAATTTGCTGTTGAACACTTGGATTTGAATCTCTTCATGAAAACAATGGCTTCCATGATGAGCATCAGCAATCCTGAAGAATAGGTCGGAACATTGCCCTATTGAAGCTTCGTGCCATAACGGCGATGCGATTGTCATGTTGTTTGTGTATGCAATCTTCTGGCTCTGAATTCATTCTCCACGGACCAACCAGGTCCTCTTGGCCATTCTATCAAACGATGATTGTACTCCTTTGCACACCAAGCGTAAGTACGAACGCCCAGTTCTGTGATACGCAGATAGAGGGTCGTGGAAGAGCTCATGGGAGCATCGAGCCAAGCTGTTCCTGGTACTCTTTCAAGACCAAGAGTACTGTAAGAAGCAACGCCAACATGCCAATATCGGAGAGAGCCAAAAAGGGACCATCCATCGTCCTTATGTTGCAACAGACGAAACAAGAAAGAAAGCTGTGGGTGGTGAGTTGTTGTGGGTTGAACCTTCAGTTGAGCCAGCAAAGCTGTCTTTTGAGAAAGATCTCAAAAGATCTCTTTAGCTTTCGATCATCTCCGCCACCATCGGTATCTCACTCCATTACAGTACTGGCACAGAGCACCAGACCTTGATAACATCCACCATGAGCAGCGAGAATCCTGTCGTCTTCTTCGACATCAAGATTGGAGGAAGTCCTAAAGGTCGCATAGAAATGGAACTTCGAGCTGATGTGGTTCCAAAGACTGCGGATGTACGTACAGGTAGCAACACAACACGACAAGCGTCAAGATTTGCCATTTCTTTCTGACTAACGTACATTCTCGTACGATACCAGAACTTTCGATGTCTCTGCACAGGTACGGTAGTAGGCTTGCTCCAATATCAAAGAAGACGAAGGTTACCTCTCGATCGACATCACCTGACCATGCGGTTTCTAAATTCATTTGTTTTGTTTGTTTTGTTTTGTTTTGTTTTGTTTTGCAGGTGAAAAGGGCACAGGAAGGTCAGTGCTGATATCATTATGTTTTAGACAACTGAGAGTTTGCTCCTGGCTGACCAGAGCAATGCATGCTCTAACCACGTATTCTACCCCGTCGTTCCATTTTCCATCCATGCAGATCTGGAAAACTACTCTTCTTCAAAGGATCCTCCTTTCATCGTGTCATCCCCAAGTTCATGTAAGCAACGAACACGAAACCAAGAAATGGCACGAATGAATAGAAAGGAAGGTTCCAACCCTTCAACATCTCTTCCATTTCAGGTGCCAAGGTGGTGATTTTACCCGTGGCAATGGCACGGGTGGGGAAAGTATCTATGGGGAAAAGTTTGCAGATGAAAACTTTACTCTCAAGCATACTGGGTAAGATAAGTTGGAAAGAACGGCTGGTTGCCCACAGCTGCATCCATCTCATCACTAATAATCTTGTTTGTGCTTCCTTTATTATTTCGTCACCAGCGCCGGCATATTGTCCATGGCCAACGCAGGTGAGCTCAAACTTGCCAAGAAATAAATGAGTAACTCACTTTCATGCCATTGCATTCTGAGTCATTCTGACCCTCCCTTTTCCTCTGCACATCATCTCTTGCAGGCCCAAATACAAGTGAGTAGAATCTAATTTATTGCCATCCCTTTCTTCTTTCCTGTCGATTATCAAAGTCCTCATGGTGTCATCATCCTGTCCCTGAATTCATAATACAGATGGCAGCCAGTTCTTTCTATGCACCGCCGAAACTCCTTGGCTAGACAACAAACGTAAGTTTTCATCATCAATCTTTCCTCCAAGACTAGCTGCAACCTTTCTACATATATCACCTCGAGCCATTTTTGAGCCGTTTGTGATTCTCATTTCCATCAACTCTTGTCCCGTCACATCATTCTCTCATGAACAACCTAACTAACGGTAGACGTGGTGTTTGGCAAAGTGGTGAGCGGTATGGATATTGTAGCGGCTATTGAAGATGTGGGAAGTGATTCTGGCAAGACACGCTTGGCAGTTGAAATTGCCGATTGCGGGCAGCTGCGATGAGACCAACAACTTCTTTCTTGCTCATGAAGAACTAAATTAATAATCAACTACATCATGTATGTAACTGACTGAAACCAAGGAAAGCTATTTCCGTTGCTGCTAGCTGGTACAACTCACTTGTGCAACACGTTGACTTTGGTTAGTTGTTGTAGAGTGGTACTGATCGCATGAAGGATGAGAAGATCCGTTTTGGTTCGTGGCATGGCGCGGCGCTAATCAAGCATCCACACTCAGCATGGCGCCGAAACTGTTTTTGGCGGGCGGCGCCTTTGGGTGTTTGAGATCTTTCAGCAGCGACTGTTCGGTTTTCCATTGTAGTTCGAATTCGGCCATGATGACGGTGACCCGTTCCATAGTCAATTGCGTGTTTTGGACAATGGCATCGGCTCCTGCACTGGTTCCAAAAAAGACTTGCGGTTTGCAGTACCCCACATCTTTGGTATCCAACTGCATCAACACTCCGCCAATTTCAAACATGGAACACCCTTCTGGGTACAGTAGTCGTCGCAAGGCGCAAATGGTAATACTTCCGGGCGGTGCCGATCGAGCCATGGTGACGTATTCTCGAAACGGACAGACGGAGTTCGTTTCATTGCTGCTGTCGCTGCTATTGTTGTTGTTGGTGGATTTCTTGTCGGCATGGCCATTCCCGCCATTCTCCTCTGGAATTATTTGATGATTCTCCTCATCATGATCAATATCCAATCCACGATCACTGGTGACCGACGAGGATCCCGTCAAACTGGCCGTGGCCACAGTGCCACTCGATTCTGACTTGTGCAACAGGGATACGTTTTGTAGCATTTCGTCGACGGTCGATCCCGGTTTGGATTCCTTGACTCGTCCGATAATTTTGGCCGGAGCACCGACTGCCGTGGCACCGGACGGGATGGGCCCCAATACGATACTGCCAGCTCCAATCTTGGCTCGATCTCCAATGACAATATTCCCCAGCAAAGAGGCATTGGCTCCAATCAAGACATCGGCTCCAACTTTGGGATGACGATCTCCCATATCCTTGCCCGTACCTCCCAATGTGACACCGTGCAACAAGGTACATCCATCTCCAACCGTGGCCGTTTCTCCAATGACAATTCCAGTTCCATGATCCAACAATATCCCGGCCCCCATGGTGGCCGCGGGATGGATATCCAATCCAAAGACGGCCGACGCCTGCGATTGCAGCCAGAGAGCCACCAGGCTCTTTTTCTTTTTGCGTTTGCCATTATTGTTTGTTGCCAATGCCAAATGCCACTTGTAATGCGCCGCTCGATGGGCCACCAAGGCGGCAAATCCCTTTAAAAAGAGAATCACTTCCAGTACGGAATCAACGGCGGGATCCCGATCGCACACGGCGAGCGCATCCAGACGGACCGCTTCGGCCATGGTATGACCGGCTTTCCCAATTTCGGTCGATGCGAGAGCATCGGCGAGGATTCCATGCAGTGAATGGGGACAAAACATGGTCGGTTTGTTACTACTACTAGTAGTAGTAGTCCCTTGTTTGTGACAGGGTTGCAGCAGCATGCGGTAGGTGATGGTGCACGCCACGGCATCTTCAAAGGTCCTGACACCCTCGGCCAAAACGGTATTCTTTAATAGCATGGTCAATTCGGGTTCCTCTTCCAGGGCTTGCAGGGCTTCTTCCCGCAGCCGACGTGATAAATCGTCCAATTCCGAGTCTGTTGTCATGGTGGAAATCTAGTTTGGTTTGTGTCTGGGTGGTTGATGGGTATACCTGGTACATGCAGTATCTTGTTATCTTGTTCTTGTTTTTGTGTTTGCTCGGTTCGTATCTTTTTGGATGTGGTCGTTTCGAATTCGGCTGGACGTTCGAAGAACTTCGTGGCCGAACCTCTTGATGCTAGAAAAGTGTGCGTCTGAAGCAAACAGACCCAAGCTGGCTGGGGGGCCCAAACGGAATTGTCAAAATCTGCAGTACCATGAAAAGGGCTGTCCAGGGCGTGGAGATAGACCCTCAGCACCTGCCAATGTCCTCAAATTTGCCCATGAGAAGGAATGTAAAAGCCTGCGGCTGCCAGTGTTTTTGTTGTGAGGAGTGTGAACTTCTAAACGTTTGCAATTCTTTTTTGTAGGCCCAGCTAGTAACCCAGCAACACCAATCATCGTTGCTCAGCCACGTTTTGCTTGCTGATTTAGATTACTAGATGCACTGGCCTCCACAAACGATAACTTTCCGTAAAGTCGTGTGTCTGACTGACTGACTGGCGGATCCTGTTGGTCTTTGCAGAATCATGCTACCGTGCCGTACCCATTTATTTCTGTTCACTGGACCAACAAGCAACCCTTGCAAGTTCTTCCAAGGGAAGGTGGAATTGAACAGCTTGTGTGACAGAGGTGCAGCGTACTGACAGCAATTCCCACCCCATTACTGGTACCCGGTACAGCGTACCGGTACATGTACCGGTACCGAACCACAAAATACCGATTGTTGTGTAGCTTCGTCCCAAAGTTGACCATTCCAAGGACAGCAGTTCAGTGACGGCGCACATCTCGGCACGCTTCTGCTGACGCGCTTGTGGGAACCAAAAATCGTGTCCCTCCGTTCATTTCGAAATTTTGTTGTCGAACGCATCCATCTTTTTGCCGATACCTCTCGATAGGGACGTTGTTTGGAAAATTGGCATCACGAGTAGGTTGTCTGCAAGAAGCAATAGGTAACGGCCGTACAACACCTTTTCGCACTTGTCAATTTTGCGTTCTTTCGAAGAGCCAATCGAGACAATGACAAGATTTCAACGACGGGTAGCGACCATCGCTTTGCTGAGCCTTTTGGTCCCCTTCAAACCGACACATGGTTTTTGGCTTAGAAATGGCGAGAGAATTGACAACAATGACGAGCACGATGATGGCAACATGCAACGACAAGCCCAAGTAGTGTTCGATTTGCCAACGCAAGAGCCAAGCTCGAACCTCACAACAACCACACCCTCCACTGGTCTCCCCAGCATTGCTCCCTCCACTGCACCAAGTGAGTCTCCTAGTACTGGGCCCAGTGAGACTCCTAGCACCACTACGCCTAGTCAAATCCCTAGTACGGTTCCATCATCCGGTCCCAGCACTGTTCCCAGTGGCACGCCAAGTGTGCAAACGAGTAGTGAATCCATCGAAGCAACTACCACAGCTCCCAGTATGCCTCCAAATACAAATTCTACCAGTGTTCCAACCGTATCCTCCCAGACGAGTGCTCCATCAACAGCAGGCGCAGCGGCAGAAACTACTGGCAGTCCCACAGGTAATCCCGGGGAATCAGTGGTTCCACCCGATGTCGACCCCGAAGGACCGGAAGAAACTGCCGAAGAGGAAGAACAAGAAGATGCTGACGTCGTTCAAGCGCCAGTTGCCTTAGTCGTCGCAACGGCGACAAGAAGACCGAGCAGTCCTCCCGTTGCAGCGACAGCAACTGAGACTCCATCACAAACGCCATCACAAGCACCTTCGCAAGCACCCACAGGTGGCTCTGACCATAGTACTTCTTCTCCTACAGCCGCAATGGAGACATTGGTTGCACAAGCTGTCCAAATCAGCCGTGATCAGACAACTGAAACAGAAGAAATCACCCGTGATCAGACAGTGGATACAGAAGAAATCACCCGCGATCAGACGGTTGAAACAGAAGAAGAAATCACCCGCGATCAGGCAGTTGAAACAGAAGAAATCACCCGCGATCAGACAGTTGAAACAGAAGAAATTACCCGTGATCAGACAGTTGGCACAGAAGAAGAGGTAACGCCACCAGCATTCTATGAGGGAGTTTCTTGGTTTGATCTCCCAATGAACGCCAAAGCGGCAGCCATGACTCTGGGATATGACCAAACAGCGTGGGATTTCAAGACGAGAGTGTTCTCAGATTCGATGTCTTGGGGTAACATGACACTCGAGGAACAAATGTCGGCGACAATCTTGGGATATGACGAGGCTACATGGAATGCCAAGATTGCAGACCCTCCAGAGCCAGCACAATCAGGGGTTCCGCATGGCACTGGTGATGGATGGAGCAGTACCTGGACTATGACTGATCCCGCCCCGACTGAGGGCACTGCCGATGCAGACCAAGATACCACAAACCAGGATGAAGCTACAGGATCGTCATCCGAGGCAGATGGCTCTCCAACCGACAGTAGTGCTGCCTCTGTCCCAGAAAAGGAGGATTCTGCGGTGTCGTCGGCAGCTTCTGGTGCATCGGCTGAAGCGGGAACTGGTGAAGCTTCGAGACCAGATTACTTGGCCATGGATTGGGTCGACTTGCCAGAAACACAACAGAACGCCGCGAAGGAGCTCGGATATGACGAGAATACTTGGGACAACGAAATACCAGTGTCATCAAGGTATTTGTACTGGAACCAAATGACATTTGCACTCCGGCAAGCCGCCAAGAAGTTAGGATATCGGCAGACATCCTGGAATGAACGTGTAATGGAAGCCCCAGATCAAGGCTCTGTAGCTCAAGTTGTCTCGTCGTCGACTGATCAGGTGACGTTTTATACTCCTCCCGCAACTGTGAATGTGAATCGTCGTTCGAGAGAACAGGAGGATGAGGAGGAGGACGAGGAAGGGGAAGAAGTCGAGGAGGAGGAAGCAGACGAAGGAGTCATCGACGTTGAGAAAGGTGACAAGCGAAACAAAAGGGAAAACGAAACACCCGACATGCAGCAAATGAAGGACGAAATGGATGGCTTGAAGAAGGACCTTAAGAATGCATTGGACATGCTCAAGGCGCATGAACAAGTACTAAAGGCATTGCAAGGTCTCGACCCCGATGCAACTATTGGTTCAGTTCAACAGCTTGTACAGATGGGAAGATATAAGGATAAGAAAAACGGGTCAGAAGGAAGAGGCGGTGCTGGTGGAGGACAACTTGTGAGACCGGTTGCATATGCACGCGACTACGACGACAACGAAGAGTAAGCTGCCCTGTTATGCCCCTTTTGAAGCCGGTCTCTCCAGACTCTAACCTTTCCCTTTTGCTTCGTTGTCTTGTTAAAAGCTCGGTGAACGACAATGCTTCGAAAAGGTCAATGTCGTTCTTTGGACGGAACAACGATGGTGACAGCGAAAGCATAGACTCATACGACGGCGAGGACGACGGAGACGGCATTGATCGCGGGTACGATGTGTTCAGAGTTCCACTTCGAAGATCAAGCGGGGTTACTGCCGAGGAAGAGTACGAGTACGAAGATGAAGATGAAGGGAGAGTCCCGTTCAGAAGGTCTAGTGGGACGATCCTAGGTGTCGGAGTACCATAGGGAACGGCTGCTTCAGGACCTCGAATCCTCCCGTGCAGTTTGTACAATCAGTTCATTTCTACATTCTACTACTAGACTTCACATTTCCAATATTCAACCATCAACCTAGATGACGAGCCTTCCTGTCAATCATTTCGCCCCATGGCCGAAGGAACGTGTTTCTGCACGACGAAGTGGTGATGCAGGTTGCGGCTCATCTGTCCAACGGAACAGCATCATCCAAATTCTGCGCCTTTGCTGAAGTGGTGCTCCTTCCAGCAATCAGCAGTGGGGTGCTTAGCCACCGGCAAAGTTGAACGGTAGCACGGTGCATGCATATGGTCGAAAAGTGTAGAGCACACTGCACCTGCTCGATAGCTCACCAACAACCTCTTGGATAAATGTGCCTTGCAGCTGTGCCGTAGCTAAAATCTCTAAAACAAGGACAAGAAATATCATTCGGAGCTGGCTGGGCTACGTACCGGTAAGCTCCGAACCTTCCTCGTTGGGGTTACCGGTATGTCATAAGTGTCTGTTTGCACACCATAGCTCGAGAAGCGGCCGAGGTGCGGTCTATCATCTGCGTTGGAATCAGGTCATTGGCGATGCAGAAAGGGATCACAGCCAATGCAACCGACATGAGGTTGGAAGGAGAGCACGAGGAGGAACCCTTCCTCTGCGAAGAGCCACAGTTCCAGCCTCCGATCGCCGAACTCAAAATAAAATCGTGAACGCGGTTTTTGCGCCAAACTTTGTTTAACAATCGCGTCGTACCGGTTATCAAATTCATTAGTTCATCCAATTCTGGAACGGTCCAAACAGAACAACATCGCCAATCAAATGGCGCGCCACATTCTGTGAGACCATCACAATTTTGTTTCGAGGGAAAGGTAGGAACTTCAGTTTAGTTGTTGACTTGACTCGAATCTGTGTATGTGGTCGAAATACTTTTTATAAGATGATGTTGCTACTGCGTTGACTGGTGTTTTGCGTTGATGTCGTGGCCAAGCAAGTCCCCTTTCGCCGTCTCACACAATTGCTTTTCTGATCAACACTTTCCATACTTGTTCTTTGGACCAACAACAGAGGAATTTGGCTAACTCAACCAACAACCAACTGCACCATGAAGACATACGCCATTGTATTCCACATCTTGGGCTTTACCGGGAAATACGCTGAGGGAAACAGGTGGCTTCGAGTTCCAACTCCTGTTTCCGGTGCCAACCAAGAGTTGAAGCGACAGCGACGAATGAACTATCTACGAGTCGACGCCGACACTAGACCCTTGCTGTCGACGACAAGTACCGGAGAAGGATGGGAAGAAGAACAAAAGGGGGAGATTATGATGGAGCTGGACCAAATAGGGAACTTTGGCGCCTTTGAAGACGAACCAGAAAGTAGTCTGATGGATGCATTCGTCATTGAACAGGTACAAGATTCGACGGACGAGGAAGAAGAACAACCGGGAGGAGGGACAGCTGCAACCAAATCTACATAAATGAATCGTAACCGAGGATAACTGGCTGGGTCGATCGGTGATTGGCGCAAACATGCATTATAGAATAGAAGTTGCAGACATGCAGCCTACTATTAACTCAGCACTCGCAACAAAACCAACAAAAGCAAACTAGTTACCGATAGGCAGAGTGTAAACATTGCCCGCTCTAGCTAGAATTATCTTAAAGCTCCAATAACATCAAGTTCATGTTTTAAAATTAGCACTCCCAACTTTTCTGTAATAGCTGATCGCTACCGGTATGCTGCCTTACACCCGCTTGGCTATTAATACCATTGGGTAGAGTCCTCCTCGCTTGTTCCTCCCAATAGTTCACGCCGTGCCGGAAGTGCCAACACGATCTTTCCCACGGCCTCCATACTCTAGCTAGAATTGCCTCTCGTCGAAACATCATAGAATAAGAGAGTTCATGGGGCATGTCCCTGAGATACAAAACGGTCCCAAAGAAAGCGAAGGTGGAAGAACTCTGTCAAGCCGTGGATTGGCGACTTCCAGTCCCCAAAACAACGATGCACGGATGAAAGATCCAGTCTAAGTATGCAGAAAGGATTTAACGCAATCAGCGAGGTGGCATCCATTGTCTCTAAGTGAAGGTTGTTCATGTCACATTTTTTGACAGTTTGTTCCTTCGCGCAAAAACTAGGTCGTGTCCTCATCCAACTCCTATTCTTCTTTGTCTGTTGTTGCAATTGTGAGCATTCTAAAGTAATTCATCCCTTCCATCTCTCACTACTAGTATTTTTCGTTGTCATCTGACTTGGTCAAGAACTCCATCAGCATGAAGTCACAGATTCTAGCTCTTCTTCTGTGCCTGTTTTTGCAACAGGTGGCAAGTGAACATCTCCCCAGAACCAAAGGGGTTCGAGGTGCAGAGAAGCGAGCTCTACAAGGCAAAGAAGATAAAGGCAAAGGTAAAGATGGCAAAGGGAAAAAGGGAGTACTTGGCGTTACGGAAGAGACGGATCGAGCCGAGACCACCTATGCCACTGGCGAGGATGGTAACGCATTGTACATCCCGGTGGATGTAGACGGTTTCGAAGGTAGAGACTACTTTGACTTTGAAGATACGGAGGATGCTATGTTCCAACGTCAGGATCAGGCAGATAACAGTACGGTGATTGATGTGGCACCTGCAGTTCAGGAGGGGGAAACGGCGATTGACGCGGCCCCTGAGATTGAGGTTGAGGAGTTGGAAGACATTGATGTGGCCCCTGTGGTTGAGGAAGAAGCGGAGGAAGAAGTAAAACCAGACAAGAAGGGAGATTCAAACGATGAGGAGGAAGTTGAAGAGGAGGAGGAAGCTGTGGAGGAAGTGGAAGAAGAGCTGGTGGAGGAAGTGGAAGATGTACCACAGGCCTCCTCGCAGGTTAACCTACGAATCTTGGAACTAGAACTTCAAGTGGATTCGCTGATGCAGCTGAATGAAACTGTTGCAGAGCTTCAGGCTCAGATGAGCAGTGCCTTGCACACAATCAACACCCACGAAATGCTCATCAGCAGTCTTGCTGCGTTGATAAATCCAGCAGACTATAGTGTGAGTGCACAGCTGACCCCACCACCACACATCTCAATTGTGAGGAACAAAGAAAATCCTACTCCGTAAGTCAAGATTCGATTCTGCGGTATCCCAATATACGTACCGTACCGGTAGTCTAGGTTGCTGCCAACTGTGGAATTTGGTAAGGACCGACAAGGAACATGACGTGTAGGAGGAATGCGCAAAACAAAATGCAACACAGCTTCGTTCTAGCGCGATGCAAGGCTAGCTAAAGCTACACTAGCACAAATCAAATCATCTTTTCCGTTCTTCCAAATAGGCTGTAGCGGTCGACGCGTTGCTACCTTAAGTGGTTTTACTCAGGATAAGAACATATCGTTGCGATGCCGTGGCGGGTCGGTGAGCTGCTCGTGTTTGTCTAAATGCAAAACGCTGGTATCTCACCGACAGCTATGATAGCTAGTGACGACAACGCCCTCCTATTCGCTCCAGGTACCAGGTAGGCCAAAGCAAAGTTCCCGGCATAGAACTGCCACCAGTTGGTAGGCCCTCTCGATCGCTCCAACCCATGGACTCGGTTTCGTTTCCCTTGCTCTCATCATGAGCCGTAAATACAATCCAAAAACCACACTCCCGCTCGTCTAGTAGGTTTCGATTGAAGAATTTGGCAACAACACCCTTCTCTATTTCCTTCCTATGGCTGGTTGCTACAATATGTATTATTTGGCTTCGTCGCCCCCGCCTTGTACCTTTTCTACTCGTTTCTTTCGGACGTCCCAATTGAAAATGCGCGTCATACTCACTTCCGAGGTGACAATTTGATCCCTGACAAACGCCAGATCATTCTTTACTTCGCCGAATTCTTTCCGAGCTAATTGTTCATTTTTGGACAAGAATTCAATGGCATCTTCGTAGGTATACTCCAGCATGACATTGGCTCCAAGCCAGAGATTGACGCTGCCCTGATCCAAGTCCAGCTCTGCTTTGCCGTAGACATCGTCTGCCAAGCTATAGCGAGTTATGATTGTCTCCTTGTCGTCGCGTTTCTTTTGCAGGCTTTTCACCAATGCCAGAGAGGTTTCCATTTCGGGGATCTTGGATTTTAGGTTGGCCTCTGCATGCATGATTGTTGGACCCAAGCGGAAATAAATAACCAAAAGACAACCAATTTGGCAAAATTAATGTTGTGTGAGTTTTTAGAATAATGATACATACATGCCAAAACACAGACATGAAGATGAAAAAATTGGCCTGGCATCTCGACACAGCAAACGCCGCACACTTACGCTTTTGGGTCAAACTGATCTCGTAGGTCTTGAATTTGGAATGGAGCTCCGTGTAGGCGCCAATTAGCAGCTCAGCGGAAGCCGGTGGCGTAAAAGATTCTGCAAAAGCTCCGACATCATCAATGAACTTGACAACCGGGATCCCTCGCTCATTCTCTCCATCTGTAATGGACAATAGACTCATATCAGGGATATTCTCCTCGCCCTCAGTGGCGGCGGTAGCATCGGCAGTCTTGGCTTCTGACATGATTATCTATCTCTTGGCTTTTCTGTTCTCTTGATAAGCAATCGACTGCGATAAATGAATCCTTGTGTAGTCAGTTGATCGTTGTCTGGGAGATGGATAACCGGTTGACGACTTGTATTAGTGCTGAAGCAGGGGCCGGTATCAGCGCACAAATCTGCCGCTTCGAAATCTTTGGGCCATGGTCACGGTTGGCTGGCTGTTGGCTGCAGAGTGATGACGAAGAACGCGTGAACGGACTAAAATACCCAGAGCTCACGATTTCCAATCCGAATAGCCATTGTTAGTCGAATAATATTCGAACACTCCATTTCGAAGTCCCTATCGCACTTTTCAGAAGTGAGAACCGATCCTCAGCATACGGTAGCAATACTAGCTAGTACTACCGGTATGCATACATTGGTTGGTTCAGTTAGTTGTATGTTACTGATAGGCTTAAGCTAGTAATAGTACACGTAGTTGAAATGCAGGCATGAAAGAGCAGTAAGGTACGGGAGCTAGCTAGGCGCATCTTGCCACCAAGATACCGTTCGTGATCATGGAGTTCAGGCAGCACTCATCCGCTTGAGTTTTGGCAACAGTGTCGTCACTTAACTCGGAAACCAAAGGCTGGATACTCTCCAGTAGCATCTGGGAAGTGCAAACATCACCTAGTTCGAGATGGATCTCTGCCATGTTATTCATAATGGCCAAAGCAAGGAGGCAGACGCTCTCCATCAAGGGTGCTTCGACAACTTGCAAGAGTTCCCAGCTCATTTCGTAGAACGACAACGCCTTCTCCAGGAACGAGTCTTTGCCCGTCTTTTTGGCTTGTGCGTGACGACCCAACCCCATGTTGAACACGACCATAGAGATGCAGAAGCTGTGCTGACTGTGCGTCAGCAGCTCATACTCGTCTTCCTTGTCTGCGTGAAATAAAAGGGCCCGAGAAAAGATGTAAAAGTTGCTTCCTTCTTGCAAGACAGGGATGTTGCCGCCTGACAGGAAGGACGCCGTAGTGCAAGATGCAATGCTTCTCTGAGCAGCCAACATGATCTCTGCCAAGGATTCATGGTGCTCATCACCTGCTTCCATCCTCACGGGCAGATCTCTCAGGATGGTGGCAGCCGCCGCGAGGCTCTCAAGAGCGGCATCATAGTCTCCCAGGGCAAGGAAGGAGGCCGCTTGCTTGTTGAATCGGGATGCTTTGTAGAAATTCATGTTTCTTGGAGTCGATATGGTCATGGGTGCAGTAATCGTTGAACAAATCTACTTTTGAAATAATGGGAAGAAGTCTTCTCCTACTCGTTCTTGGAGGTGCGGGTTGTGAGACCACGAGTGTTTAGCTGGAGCGAAGGCTCTTATGAAACTGGATGAGCTACTGGATGTCAGGATCTTTGACCAGCAGCGACAAACTTGATAATAACAGGTCCCGGTGTCCCGGTTGCTTCTTCGTGGAGGTTTTCTTGGGCTGTTTGGTGCTCCACCCCTTGCTTCTTTCGATTTCGAACGTCTTATGCTTCGGTTGCTGCAAGCTCCGGAAAAGGAGCAGGTTGATTGAAGATTCAAGTGCCGAGTGCCGAAGGGAAACTGGAAAAGTGATACTACTTGCTTCGACAAGTAATTGCTGACCACCTGTACCACCAAACACCGGTCCACCGGTACGGGGTACCTGGTACTGGCACTTTCACACAAAGTCCCTTTTAAAATGGGGATATGGGTTATGGAGGTGTTGAGTGTCTCTGTCTATACCGGTACTACCGGCACGCTGGAAGAAGCAGTGCATCGGACATTGGGCAATGCAACAGCTGGCTGGCTACGGTAGCCAAACATTGGTCCAAGGCAATGCAGGAAATAGTTAGTTGATTTGTGCCACCCCCCTGGAAACTGGGTGGCTGCGAATCCTTTGGGGTGAATAATCTTCTGTTTTCTGCCGCGACCAAGACTGAATGGAAGTTCAACCTTCTGCGAAGGCACTTTGGTAATAGTACAGCTACCGAAGCCTCGAAGTACAGTCGTACTCAGTATGCATTTTGTGTACAATGTGTACCACTTACTTTTACTCATTATTTATTTATTTGCTTTATTTACCGCATGTACGCATGAACAATTTTCAGAAATGCGAGCAAGGTTGAGGAGCGCTTTGTTGTAAAAAGACCGTGCTTTTGTGATCTGAAATACAGGTACTAGTACTCTACTGGAGTAGTCTACCTGTCATCAGATTCTGTCATCAACAGCTATGCGCTGCTTGCCGCTAGCTAGCTAGCAGCTTCATGTACCACATAATACTTTCAATCACATGTACAGCGAGCACTCGACTCGTCTCTCGAGTGTTCGAATGTCGAGCTATGTCGAATGGCTACTAGCCATTGTCGACTACTGGAAAGTACCTTTGAAAGGTATCTCAAATCTCAAGGCTCCAGGCAGAAACCCGAGTGCATCTTTTCATCTTTCTCGTTTCTCGGTGGTTTTGCGCTGTTTCATCATTACGGTACTACCGTATCAAGCCCGCTAGCTAGCCGCTAGAGCCAGCTAGCTCTAGCTAGGTACTCAGTAGCTAGTGGCTACTAGTAGCCACCGAGCTGGTACAATGTCACGATAATAATATGTAGTCTAGCTTCTTGCTTCTTGTGAGAAGTTCAATAAGAAGAGACAATGCGTTTTCGCTTTTCACCCTGGCACCTTGCACTAGACACATCATAATGTCCCTTTTATGGGCTAGAGGAGCTGATTACGTGTGCGTAGCTAGCAGGAGGATGCTCTGTCGAAATTGAGTAGTGGTACAGAGAGGCAAAGATTACATTCTTCCATTCAACAGTTAGTTGGTGATTACAAAAGGACAGAAGGTCCAAGGAGCTGTCCAAGGTCAGGGATCAGGAGGTCACCTAGATTCATAGAGGTGCGGTGTTCTGTACCAGGAGGGGCTCCGCTTACGTCACACTCGGTACCAAAAAACCGAAAGCCACTTTTCAGCCACGCCATCATCAACCCGCGAAAACCCGTTGTTTTGACCTGCGTGCGGGTTTATGCGAGTCTGCAACGGGTCTTCGCGGGTTTGTGAGGGTTTGTGCGGGTGTAGGTGGGTTTGCTAGTGGTTTGCGAGTCACGAATCGCGGGTAAATGCGATAGGGTGCGGGTTATTGCAGGTTAGACGTACACAAGCACGAGTTTTTGTGAGTTAGGGTGTGGGTTAACGCGAGTCGATTGGCTTATCAGTTTACGGGACTCAATATCCAGCAATACTCGCCGAACCTGACGTCACCGGAGCCCCTCCAGTACCAGTATGATAACCTTTCTTTTGCCTATGGGGAGGTGAAGGCCCTGGCAGCCACCGCAGGGAGAAAAGGGAGACCGAGGTGGTTAGACGTTAACGGCTAACGGTCTAATTACCATGCGTGAGAGGGTGTCTTCTTTCGATCGTGGTTGTTGAAGTGCTTACCGGTGAAGTGAGTTAACACGATTGAAGGTGCTTACCAGTGAGGTTGAGACGGGGGATGTCATAAACGGGAGTGAGAGTCATGGGTTGGAATGACGTACTTCATCAGACGCAGGCGCAGGAAGCACAGACGGGAGGGGTTGAAGAGATTGACCAAGTCAGAACAGTATTTTGAGGGGGTGCTTCGTGGAGGTAGATCTAGGGGGTTTAAGCAGTGGCTGTGTAGTAAACCCATGGACATTTTCTTGGTGAAGAAGGCACCACTGATTGTTGATTAATTGGATTGATTTAGTAGCATATTGAAACATGACGACCATGGCGAATTCTATTGCTAATGCAATACACGGCTCTTAGCCTTATTCGCGACTCGATCCTAGATAGGGTTTGAGTTCGACTCATGACTGAGTCTTTCGTGAATAGTCATTGAGACAGGTTCTCATGACCGCTAGTCATACTAGGTCGATGGTGAAACATCGCGCTAGATATTTAGCTGGTGTGGAGAGATTCCACGCTACTAGATAAATGCTAGACGAATCTTCCACGCGTTCCGTTTTTGGATCGTGGAGTGAGTAGGATTGCTTACCGCAACCTACTCTATCACACTCTACAGTCTCCCGCGGGAGTTCAGATCTACGTCCTTTGATGGTGGATCTCTCTCGTTTGATTAGTTTTCATAGCTTTCTAATCCTCATAACTTTCATTCTCTCAAACTCAAAACACTCGAAAGATCTTACACTAGCTTTTAGCGTAGTGCATTTTGTTAACAAACACAATAGCTTTCAGACTACCCTCAACCTATTCCTCACCATGAAGATTGCCAAAGACGATCACACCAGCTTCGAGTCTGAGCTGCGCGACAAACCAACCTTCTCTTGCACACGCTAAAAGCTAGTGAAAGATCTTCGAGTGTTTTGAGTTTGAAGAATGAAAGTTATGAGAGGATAGAAAGCTATGAAAACTATTCAACGAGAGAGATCCACATCAAAGGTCGTAGATCTGAATCTTCCCCGGGAGACTGTAGAATGTTAAGAGTAGGTTGGTAGCAATCCTACTCACTCCACGATCCAAAACGGAACGCGTGGAAGATTCGTCTAGCATTTATCTAGTAGCGTGGAAGTACCCACGCTGGCTAAATATCTACGCGATGTTTCATCATCACCTAGTATGACTAGGTGGTATTGAGAACCCTGTCTCAAATAACTATTCACGAGAACTCATCATGAGTCGAACTCAAACCCTATCTAGGATCGGGTCGCAATAAGGCTAAGGCCGTGTTTGCATTCGCCCCTGACAAGGGTCACGGAAGCACGACAGCAGCGGACAAGGAGAACATATGAATTAAAGTGCGGGGCACTCTCCGGAGATTGATGTAGACATGTGCGTCGCACGATGGCAATCCTACAAGGGGACCAGGCCTTGTATGGGTGTAAATACCTTATGTCCAAGTCTGGTAGACTGTCGCTACTGGCGGTGTATTTGAGCCGTACAGTGCCATTGTTATTGACTCGGTCTGTGTGGTAAGGACCTTGTGCGTTGGCAACCGTACAACGGTCTGATAACTGCTGAATAATCATAGTTCGTTGACAATGTTTGTTGATGAGGGACACGTGCGTGTTCTCCTTATCGGTTTTTTTCTGGATAAGTCGTTGGTGACTTCCTTAATGTATTCCGGTTTGCTTTGAAACGGATGTGGTGAATCTTGTCACGATTGACGCGCTGAACTTGCGACGAAGTCCATTCATCCCGGAGAGTCTCTGACCTCTCGCGGGATCACGTTTCTGTCATGACAACTCAGCCGGTCATGGATACGAACCCACGTCTGTTTCAGAACGATGGTTACTCCGTCTGCTGTCTTGGAGCAGCCCTGTAGTTCATTGGTCCAACGAATCCAAAGTTCCTTCTGTTGGTAGGAAGAGATAGCTGGATCGCATCATTATCTTTTTAGTTAAAGTGGCTTCCTTCTCGAAGTCCAATTTCTGGATACTCAAAGTCTTCCTTTCGAGGAAGGCCTGGTAGTGTTGATTTTAACCCGGACTTCTGAAGTCTTGGAAAAGTATCTACTATTCAACGTACATCAGATCGGCGTCAGTTAGGATGATTGATCATCATGTATGCACGGACATTCCTAAGTCATGCATGCGTGTTCTCATCTCCTTTGGAACATGTCGGACTATTACAAGGCCCATTGGCAACCTTGGTACTCGTGCTTTCCCCGCGACAATGGTACAGTGTCTTCGAGTGAGGTGACAGCTCGATGTGATAGTGCCCATGTCCAGTCTAGACTAGTAGCGACTTGAATCATCTAGATTCAAGAGCATGTCCTGATTTGGGATAGGAAAGGCTTCCGTATCTTTTTGTTCGTTCCCGGAAATATAGAGAGAATCGTACAGAACCATCTCTTGAGCGAATGATAAAAGTTGGTTGCCGCCACTCGGGCCGATTCACCTTCTTGAGTACTCTTCCTCACAGAGACGTTCAACTCCTTCTTAAGAGTGTTGGAATGGACCTGGATGAGGGAGCCTTAGTATAATAGGATAGCGTGGGAGAAGTTCTACTGTTGTCCATCGCAACTCTCCAAAGTATCCTCACTGGGCCGGAGCACTTGTTTGAAAGGCATTGAGGCATTCTTGCTCTTCTTTATTTAACGGTTTTCGACTTGGCACATCTGCTCTTAAGTCGTCTGTTTGTATGTTGATAAAGAATCTTTTTGAGACTATGCATTGTGCTGACAGCTTCAGGATCGCGGAATGTGAGAATTTCTCCTTTCTATCGGTAGCGCCATCTTTCGCAGGAAAAATACGGTTCCACTCCTTGACATGGTATGAAATCAAACTTGATTCTTAGGTCAAGAGAGTGTCTTGACTATGATCAGTCTTGCGCTCCCCAGTTTCTTGGTGACGTGTAAATCCAATCATAATTCTATTCATGGAACTCAGGAATCACGGTGTGTGCCCTTACACCTCGAGCGGGGTTCAATTCCTTCATAGAAGTTCCGTATGTTTGGACGCCCCATATTGCTTCATGAGTAAACTGTTGCATGAGTTTGGTAGATAAAGTTCCGGATGCCCGTACCATTAAGCAACAGAGTGTAACGGGTTTGTTTCCCTTTCTCCTTGTTAAATCTAACATAAAAGATAGTTTCGAGGTCTCTGTCTTGCGACGTTGATAGTTGTTTGCATGGACGAAGTTACGATCTGAACAGATCGTCAGTGTCTAGTTGAGTAGTGCTAGGCAATTATCTAATGCGTAGACTTATTAGTGCAAACAATTCTTGTTTTCTATTTAGTGAGATATCTCATCACTGGTATGAGAAATCGGAAAATGGTCCGTTGAATATCATCCGTGCTAATCCTCAGACGGAGATCTCTTCCATCCGAATGATTGAAGTCGAATTCGGCAAGCGCCTTGTCAACGGCAGCCATTTTCTTGTCAATCATGTTGAGTGGATCCAACAGAGGAGTGTCCTCGTTGTCAGAGTTGCTGACTTGCGCTTGGCAACCATGGTTGCATTCGCTTCTCTTCTTGCGATCAGCCTGACCGCAGCGTTGGAAACTTCTTCATGAGGACAGAGAGTTCCTTCTTGGTAGGTTTGGCGTCGGACTTGCGTTTCCAAGGTCTTGTTCTTGTGAACGCGGGCTTTACGTTTCTTGTTGTACGCTGGCTTGTTATCGTTATCAGACGAGGACTGAGACTTGGCCTTGAGCTTCTTCAGAGTCATGCAGTCAGCAGTGTTGTGAGTGCTGGACTCGTGGTAGTCGCACCATTTTCCTTCGTTCTTGGAAGAGTGGTCGTTGTTGCGAGTAGACTTGTACTTCTTGCTGTTGTTGTTCTTCGAAGGAGCTTGCTTGGCATCACCGCCCTTGTTGGAGGTTGTATTACAGACACCTCAATACAAATTAGTATCCCAATCTAGTTGATAGGGGATATCTATATCTATTCTCTAGTTACATACATGGGGACTTTAACTGATCTATATGGTCACCCCCTTCACTATATCCTTTGAAGTTGAATCAATCCCAGAAAACATGGAGAAAGATCACTTCTTGGAAATAGCTTAACAGTAAAACAGTATTTTACCTTTACTAAGCTAGAGTGTTACTAGCAACCAACACTATTTCCAAGAAGGGATCTTTCTCGAAGTTCATCTCGAATTCGAGATCTCGCCAATGGTGATACGGTATCGACATCAACCATTGAGCTTATGCTACTGTATAAGGTAACTCCAAACCGTTCAGGCAGATAGTGTGTAGCCCCACTGTAAGGGCTACCAAAACAGCTCAACAGGTGAAATTCCGCATCAATCACGAATTCCCATTGAGCTATACCACGGAGCGACAAACGATCCACAAAAAGACGGAATCAGCCAGATCCGAGCTACGCAAACGAAAGAGCATCACTAACTAAACCACTTTCATGCTTGAACAAAAGGAAATCGAACAGGAATCCAGTGAGTTACGACGGATCCAGTCAGACGAGCCACAAGTGGCTGAGCTCCGGAGCCTAGGCTATACTACAGTACTGGAACGGTACCATACTGGAGAACGAACATCCAGCTCACAGGAGGGGTGAGCAAACGAAGAATCTTGGAGCAAGGAGCCAAGCTCACAGGAGTGAGCGAAGACCAAGACTTTGAGCTGCGCAACACAGCCGTCGTGTGACTGGAGATAAAATATCCCAGTGCTGATACGAAAACCAACTACAAGAAAAAGGCTCATCGCAATAACCAGTTGTGCAAGAGTTGTGGCCAAGAACAAGCTATCAAACTAGCTACCACGCCAAGTGCAACAAGAACAAGGCTTCCGGTGAGCCGGAACCAGCCAAGGCTACTAGCTTCGGGACAGACCGTACGAAGCCAACAAGTCAACCTCAAGAGGAGCAACACGAAGTGTTGCCATGGAAGAGGAGTTAGATATCAAACTCCAACAAGAACTACCACAGAGGTACTTCTGTGGGAAAGCTCCTACCCTCAACAAGAGAGCCATCGAAATAGGCTACTAGAGTTGAGGTGCGACGGAAGAAATTCCGAGCACGAACAAGCCAAATTACCAGGCCGATTACACGGCAACGACAGGTCCTACAACAGGACTGTCATACAGCAAGTTGCGCTCTGAACACTAGCACAACAGGCCCCAAGAGTGCAAGCTGTCGAATGCAACCGGAAACAAGTTGCATCCATTGGCGCATTCAACCAAAATTGAAAGAAAAACCATACGACAGCAAAGCCATCGGATCGAACGACATCCGCTGCAGCTGCTACCGCTACGGCAACAAGAAGAACGGCGACCACGACTACTACTAGTCAGTCGCTACCGATATCTAGCGGCAACAGAGCCGTGGCGACCGACGGGAACAGTGCCATTGCGACCGTCGGCAACAGCTAATTTTGCAAATTTTGCCAATTCCACCAGTCCAAAACAACAAGGCGAAAGAAGCAATCGAACGATCGCTACTACTGATACCGACAGCGGCAACAGGAGTGTCAGCCGCAGTAGTCCCGACTCCAATATCAACAAGAGGACAGCCATCGGTTGACAACAATACCGATAGCTGCTACAGTGTTGGCAAGAAGAGTGTCAGCAACAAGAGAAGAAGTGCCGACACGAAATTTGAGGTTTCTGCAGCCTTTTCACGGAACGGTGCAGAACAAAGCCAAGCAGTCCAGCGAACGGCAGCCACAAGCCGCTGAACGTCACCACGGAAAAGGTATCTTCCGTGATATCTTTCTGACAGGAGTGTACTGAGCCAGCTCTCAGTACCGTACGTCGGCAACAAGAGGTTTCCACAGCGAATCCGAGCAACTAATGGTCCTGTACCGGAGCATGTCCTGCACCAGATAGCTAGCTAGCTACCGGTAGCTACTGAGCACGTCCAGTGCTACATACTGGCGCAAGAGCTACCGAAGCAGCGCAAGCTGCACACAAGAGCTACTGGAGCGGTGCAGAGCTACAGGAAGCACAGGAGTGCATCCGCCAGCATCAAATATTTTCTTTGGAGTTGTTTGAGTTTACTCAGCACCTCCTACCCCTTTCATGGAGTGTGTATTGTGGCATCCAAGCCACAGCACCTCCTACTACCTTTTATGGAAAGTGTATTGTGCAACTGAAACACAGCACTTCCTCCACTGATTACAGGCAGGCAACAACAGCCTCTAGGTAGGCAACAACAGATACCATTACAAGACCATGCCCTTGCTATTTGATCACAGCAAGTGCACAGGAGTGTGAGGGTACCCAAATCCAAAACCTACAATCCTACAAACAAAATCATCATAACATCCGCCTTTATAGGCAATGCCGTAACCATCAATGGCCACAACTACACGGCCAACAACCATTAATGGCTACATCAACAGCCAGCATCGATGGCAACAACAGCCAACAACGGTATCTACCACTACCAAACCGATTACAATGAATCGACCAAACCAAATTCGAATTGCATCTACAATAACGGCAACTGCAACAACAGCAGAACGACAGTGAACGTTGAACCGAGTAGCTAGCCACAAGCAACTCAAGAGTTCACAAGACAAGGAACCAAGCCACAGGATGGCTGGAGCATTCAGAGTTTGACCCACAAGCGGGAACCTGATCAAAAGAAACAACAAGAGGGTGCACACCTCAGCTCCACTGCAACTACTGTACAGAGATTGCAACCAACCTCGTCTCACACCAACAACAGAAGTACACCAGTACAACAAATCAAGCCAACCATAGATACAACTATGGACAACTACAAGTCCTGTCACAGTCAACTCACAGGAGTGTAAGAGCAGTGACAGAACCAACACTTGTCCTGCCACAACCAACTCACAGGAGTGTAAGAGCAGTGACATCACCAATCAAAGGATCGACCGACTACATCACCATCGAACTATCATCGACCGTGACACGTCCAGGTCCAGTGGAGCCCATCAAGTTGGAGCATCCACAACTACTACCGAATACTTCCTTACAAGTATCCAAACTTCCAAGGGCTTCTAGCCCCAACTCAAAGTATCATTGTGGCAAGGAACTTCCTCCTAGTTCCAGCTACTACAACAGTTCTCACAAGTGTTGCTATAGCCTGACTTCCCAGTCTCAGCTACGGCAACACCAAATGACGGTACCAAGTGTACCAAGTGACGGCACCAGTCACCACAAGTGACGACACCAGCAGTCACGAGTCTCACATGAGTATAAACAACCATGACAAGAGGAAACAATAACTCAACCATTTCCTCATTCCATCTTCAGACATCGAGACCATCCAAGAACTAGGTTCAGTCGAACCCAACAAGTCCGTGACTTCCAAGCTACATCATTTCCAGCTTCCATGCACCTTCCAATAGGGCATCACTTCCCACAAGTCTACGACTTCCAGAAGCTTCAACCAGCTTCCATCTACGAAGGGCTTCCAGCCCCATCAAGTGTCAATGCAGCCGGACTTCCCAGTCCGAGCCGCAGGTACACCAAGTGACGGTATCATCCGACACCAGTCTTCCAGGAATGGCATCACTCTCAGCAGGAGTGCCAGCCACAAAGACTTTTCCGATGATGACAATGTCCGTATTGCTTCGTCTCCACCGCTCAGCTTCTCGCCACCAAGCGGGATGCCGAGCAACTACTTCCAAGGTTTGTTTTGGACTCATTGCAAGCCAGTCGACACGACGACGCAAGACTGGATTGCAAGCCTTCCCAAGGCAGGAGCCTGCTTACCCAAGCACAGATAGACATTTTGACCTTGAGTGCTATCGATCCTCCCAATCTCCTCTCTTTTTCCC